>CAUYON010200407.1:0-14731 GCA_963573935.1 Arctocebus calabarensis | reverse complement strand
GGCGCCTGTAGTCCCAGCTACTTGGGAGGCAGAGGCAGGAGACTCACTTGAGCCCAGGAATTGGAGGTTGCTGTGAGCTGTGATGCCACAGCACTCTATCCAGGGTGACAGCTTGAGGCCCTGTCTCACACACAAAAAAAAAAAAGAGCCCAGAGGCTGTGGAGAAGCTCCACAGACCTTCCTAAATGACAGTGGGGAAATGACACCTTCTGAACCAGCCCAAGACCAACCAACCAGCCCCAGTGGGTGATTTTAGGTGTCAACCTTACTGGACTAAGGGGCTGTGGGGAGAACTGTGGGGCTATTTCTGGGCTATTTCACCTTCCATCTGAGAAGGTGCCTCCTGGATGCTGGCCTGCGAGTCGGGGGACTGAGCGGAAAGACCTGCCCTCAGTGCGGGAGACACGATCCACACAGCCAGAGCAGAGGAAAGTATTCTCTGACTCTCTGTATCTCTCTCCTCCCGACCCCGTCTGTGAGCTGTGACATTGGAACTCCAGGCTCTCCAGCCCTTGGACCCCAGGACTTGCACCAGCGGCCCCAGGCTCAGGCCTTGGGCCTTGAACTGAGAATTACACCATCAGCCCCCTGGTTCTGAGGCCTTTGCACTTGGCCTTAGCAAGCCTAAGACCCCACCTTGCAGACAGCCCATGGGGGGACTGCTCAGCCTCCATCACTGTGAGCCAGTCCCCCAGGAAGCGCCCTGCATTCCATGCGTCTGCGTCCTGTTGCTCCCACCCCTCCAGAGAACGCAGCTAACACTCCAGCTGCTCTATGTGGACGCCTCTGACCTCTACACCCTGTATGTCCCACACCCCCAGCCCCCCACATCCCTACACAGTCCCACACCCCCGAGTCCCCATAGCCCCCTACAATCCCCCCAGCCTCTCTTAGCCCCCCACAGACCAGGGCCAGTCAGCCCTAAGCCCTTTCCCACCCACCCTGGAACCAGCCTTGGCATCATTCACACAGGCTCCTAGTGGGGCAGGGTAGCCGAAAGCGGACAGGAGGCTTCTGCCACCAGTGGACACACCGTCCAGGGCCACAGCTCAGCTGACTCCACGAAGCTTCACATTCAGGAGAGGGATAGATGTCACCTTCCTTAGGGCCAAGGGCCAGGCCAGTGGAGGGCAGCGCAGGCAGCCACATCTCTGTGATATGACGTGGCTGAAGGCTGCTGGGCTCACCTGCAACAGCCAAGGGCGCCCCACTGGGCTGAGCTCATGAAGGACAAAAGATGAGCCTGGGCACAGGGGAGACACTCAGTAAGTGGCCCTGCAGAGATGAAAGGGGCCACCTGCTCTTCACCTCTGTGGCCAGAGAGTGACACACAGACTTAAGGACAGGCCCAGTGAGGCCCTTCCCTGCTCTGGACCCACGTGCAGTCTGACACCCCAGCAAAGCCAGCTGCAGCATGGCGGGAAGAGCTGCCTGTGTTCTTTCCCCAGTGAAGCCACAGGCACTAAACGGGCCAAACAGCCAGGCTGGGGACAATGGCTCCCACATGGGGTGTCCAGTCCACAGCCCCAGACTCCACTGGCCCCACGTCAAACTCAGTGGAAATACAGGTTTACACGGTGAGGAAGCAAGTAATAAGACAGGCACTCAACCACATCCACACAACAAGCAGGGCCTAGGCCAGGCCACCCGGCAGGTGTGTGAGGACTCCGCCTCCATCACTTCCCTGGGCACCAGAGCCAAGCACAGGGTCACAGGCAGCCTGGGCCCCAGCCACGTGCACACATGCACACACACACACACACAGGTTAGCTGCTCCCAGCTCAGATGGGGGACCAAGGAGAAGCACAACCACAGAGCGATGGGACTCTCGCGGGGCACACCCAGGTGCTTAGAACTCTAGAAATAGATACCACAAACAGGACCTGGAGAAACTCTCGCCTGTCCAGAGCCATACCCTGGCGACGGCAGCGCTGGGACTCAAACCCAGCCTGCCAGGTGCCAAGGCCCACGAGCTCAGCCACCGGCTCTGCCTCCTAAAAGTACAGGTACCAATCACACCTTTATAAATGAAACAGCGGAGAAAAAAAAATAACGGGAGGCGGCTACCATCTCTCTGAGAAACCTGGGTTGGTTTTAGTTAGCATCCACTGGGGCCAGGCGCCTGGGCCCCCCAGCCCAGCCCAGGAGCTGAGCAGTTACATCACCTCTGTTCCCAGCACTCCACACCATGACTCATGGTCCAAACCTACCGTCCACTCCCAGCTCCCCACAGCAGATGCCACAGTTTGGCAAAGCACAGCCACCGACCACCACAAGGCAACATGGGCAGACCAGAGGCCAGCAAGGGCCTCAGAGCCAGCACTGCCTCCCTGGAAACCAGGGCTGGTGGCAAACTCCTGGCCACATGGCTGGCAGGCCCAATGATGAGTTTAACCCAAATTTGTGTACGCCTTACATCATTACATTCCACTGTAGCAAACCAAAAGCAAAGTGAAATTATATACTGAATCTCTGCATTTTAACCATTGGCCAAGAAACGCGTTTGGCCAGGGTTTTCGTTCTTTTTCTCTACTCAGTTACAGTAGAACCTCTGTAAGCTGACCACCCAGGGACTGTCACAAACTAGTCAACATATGGAGGTGGTCACCATAAGAAACTAGGTCTACTGTGCTGACACCCACACGTGGTACATGTCAGATATGTGAGAATCAGGCCAATTGAAGGAGGTGGTCAGTGCAGCAGGTGGTCAGCTGTGCAGGGTCAACTACATTCAGATACGTCCGTGTCTGAGTGTGTCTGAGACATGGGAGACAGCACTGTGTCCATAAGTGTGCGAGTGTGAGAGTATGTGTGGGGTATCTAATGTGTGTCTGTATGAGTGTGCATGAGTGTGTGCGTATCTCTGTGTTCATGTGTGTATGTGTATACATGTGTTTGTGTTTATGTGTGTGCATCTGTCTATGTGTGTGTACATGTGTATACATGTATGTCTGTGTGTATGCACATGTCTGTATACATGTGTCTGACAGCGTATATGTGTATACGTGTCTGTGTACATGTGTCTGTGTGCAGGTATATCTGTGTGTACATGTGTTTGTGTCTGTGTGTCTGTGTGTACATGTGTCTGACAGTGTGTACATGTGTCTATATGTGTGTATGTACATGTATCTGTGTGTACATGTGTGTGTCTGACTGTGTATGTGTGTACCTATCTGTGTATACATGTATCTGTATGTAGGTACATCTGTGTGTACATGTGTTTATGTGTGTGTGTGGTCTGTATATGTGCACATGTTGTCTATGGGTGTCTGTGTATACATGTGTCTGAATGTGTGTGTACATGTATGTCTGTGTATGTACATGTGTGTGTCTGACAGTGTTTGTGTGTATACATGTGTCTCTGCATACACATATCTGTGCATATGTACGTGTGTCTGACAATGTGTATGTGTACGTATGTCTTTGTGTACAAGTCTGTGCATACTGTGTACGCATGTACATGTGTCTGTGTATCTGTGTGTCTGTGCATACATGTTTCTGAGTATATACATGTTGACTGTGTGTCTGTGTATGTGTCGACTGTGTGTCTATGTATACATGTACCTGAGTGTGTATACGTTGACTGTGTGTACATGTGTACGTGTTGACTGTATGTATGTGTACGTGTCTGTGTGTACATGTGTCTGTGTGTACGTGTCTGTGTGCATACACGTCTGTGTATGTGTGTACTGTGTCTGTGTGTGCACATGTATACATGTGTCTGTGTGTACACGTGTCTGTATGTATCTATGTGTATGTGTGCCATCTGTGTGTGCCTGTGTCTGTGTGTACGTGTGCCAACTGTTGTCTGTGTGTGTACATGTCTGTGTGTACATGTGCACTCTGTTGTCTGTGCAAATGAGTGTGTATGTGTATGTTCTACACTGTCTAGAACCTCCGGCCTCTTCCTCACCCAGGCCCCTGCAGCAAACTCACCTCTATTTTCTCAAAGAGGGACGGAAGCGAGCCTCAAACCACCTTAAAACCAACCTTGGGCACCAAGAAGCCACTTAAAGAAACGAAAGCAGCACAGGCGCTCAGCTCCCACCACTCCCACCCAGAGGACGTGGCCTGCAGAGGGACGGGTAGCCCTGAACAGGCGTGAAACCCCCAGGCAGGTGCACTGCAGAGACACATGGGGGAGTCACTTAAGAGACAGATTAAAACTTTTAAGACCTGATGGCCACACAGAGCTGGGCTCCTAAAGGGGTCCCCGAATTTCATGCTTATAGAACTCCAGGATGGAGGAAGGCACCTCCTGGGAAAACCCTAGTTATCCAACCGCCCTGACACTTCCCAGAAAGGGCTCCTCTTGGACGTACTTCTCAAGAGTTTGCAAATACAATATTCTCTCTACCACCAGGCACAGTGGCTCAGGCCTGTAACCCCAGCACTCTGGGAGGCCAAGGCAGGTGGATTGCCTGAGCTCAGGAGTTCAAGACCAGCCTGAGCAAAAGCAAGACCCCAATCTTTAAAAATAGCCAGGTGTTGTGGTGGGCGCCTATAGTCCCAGCTACTTGGGAGGCTGATGCAAGAGAATCACTTGTACCCAAGAGTCCGAGGTTACTGTGAGTTATGACACAACAACAACAACAAAAAAAAAAAATTCCCTCTGCATTTTGCAAATCATATATTCACAGAATGCTTCCTTAAACACTAAGTCCCTGATAATGGTCCTCAAATTAATCAGGCAACAAATACCTACTACTTCCCATCAGGTGAAAATACACTCCTCTGCTAGTCCAGGAAGCAACTGTCTTGCAGAGCCTTCAGCATCAAGGGAAGGTCCCAAGCAGGCGGGGCCGGCACCTCTCACTCCCAGCCCCTGAGCTGTCAGGGAGATGTCATGGTACTGATCCCACAGGTTTAGGAGAGTAGCCGGGACCTGCTGTGCTTCAGGAGGCGTGTGGCAGACACCCTGCGTCACTCCATACCTGGCTCACCAGGGAGCCCCAGGGCATCTGTACCTGCCAGGCTCAGGTCCCCTCCCCTGTGCCAGCTGGGCTTCTGCAGGACAGCTGCCATGTGATGGTTCCCAGGAACACAAGGACACTTCCTGGGGTTGTCTGCCAGGGATCTAGGGGGTCACCTCTGCAGAATCAGCCCCCCTCGTCCACCCACCCAGGCTAGACACAGCTCTGCTTGTTTCAGGAGGAACCAAGAAGGCTCCATCCGGGCTTCACCTCAATGTCCTGCCAACCCTTCTTGAGGCAACACTGGCAGCGGCCCATTCTCTGATGGAGAACTAGAGACTCAGGGCCCCTGGCTAGAAAGGCAGGCCCAGAGTCCCCCAGCTCTGCTCCCAAGCATCCACCCAGATCACAAGGCCAGACCTGGAGGGAGGACCGTGCACCCCCTGGTTTGTGACACAGCCCCGCCCACACCTGCCAGACGTGAAGATGGAGAGTCCCCCACCCCATGTGGGGGTGCAGGCCCACTCTGTCCTTCCAGCCCACCTGCTGCTGGGACTAAGGCTGGGGAAGTGAGCACTCACCTTTCCGAAGTCTCGGACATCAAAGAGGTCAAAGGGGTCAAACAGTTCACTGTTTCT
Organism: Arctocebus calabarensis; assembly: GCA_963573935.1. Classification (NCBI taxonomy): domain Eukaryota; kingdom Metazoa; phylum Chordata; class Mammalia; order Primates; family Lorisidae; genus Arctocebus; species Arctocebus calabarensis. Next base: position 9,180 of record CAUYON010200407.1, on the reverse strand, counting down.
CAGCCCAAACTTGTCATGGCAGACTTTAAGGAAGGTACGTATATTCTTCAAACACAGGAACTAGAGACGAGAAAGGAGAAGTCAACAACCTTAGACCTCAGGGTCTGCAAAATCAATAACAGCCGCATGTTCAGCAGCATGTTCCAGCACACTCCTGTCCTGTCTCAGAGAGCTGAGGACTCCTGCAGTCCCAAGGTTAGGGACAGGCCTGGAAGCAGGAAGCCAGCTCCACGGCCTGAACTTCTGACCACCATGGGCCTCTGGCACCCCCAGCACAGAGCTGCAAAGTCCATCAGGGCCTTCACACTCACAAGACACATCATTCCCTGGCACAGACGGCACCTTGCCCTCCGTGACGGCCACCCACCCCCTGCAGGTGCATCCAGCACGTTTCAGGACTAATAATCACAGCGGGAGGAGAACAAGCCAGTCTGGTGCCAATAAGGATGCTGAGCCTGTGCACCAGTGCACACAGGCACACAGACACAGCCTCATCCAGGTGACGAGGTCCACAGCCAGGAGCCACCCGCTGGGGGCCGTGGTGGACCAGAGAGTGGCACGTGCCAGCTGCAGGGGCAGGGCCCCGATTCCCCAGTCAGCATGTGGGCAGCTCCCCTGTACCCACCCTCCCATCAGCCCCACTGAACGCCTGCCAACCCCGAGCTTGTCACGTATCTGTCGTGGGAGGAATTGAGGGGGCATCTTTCCAGACTTCATGGGGAAATAGCTGGCAAAGATGCCCTTGGGGCAAGACCAGGGAGAGTGGGTGTTGCTAGGCCTGGTATCCTGCCATGACCTGCCTCGGGGTTCATCATGAGCCCTGACAGCAGAGTGGGAGACTCCAGCTCAGCACACACTGCCAGAGGACACCCTAGGATGTCAGACCTGTCCTTGTCATCAACAACCGTCCCCTGAGGACAAACTGCTGAAGCCTGCCCCTGCCCACAAGAAACGCAGAGTCATGAACAGACTGAGTAGAAAACAGGGTCAAATCAGAGCCTAAGGACAGGGACTTGGGCCACCGCTCAGACTGTGAATCAAGTGCTCGGGTGTGCTGAGCCCCACCCCACCTGGACACACCCCTGCTGCCTGGGCGCTCCCTCTGCCCATCCTGCCAGGGGTTGGTCACTGTTCCCTCATTAGTTCTATCCCAGAGTCACTCCCTGTCTCTCTCGGTATGTGTGATTAGGTGTATAATTTTTTCTGAACATTTGAGAACTGCCGACGACACCCTCTTATCCCCAAATACCTGTGTGTGTGTTTCCTAAGAATGAGGATACTCTCTTCCATAAGCACAGTGCCAATGTCAGAGCTGGGACGTCAACCTGGGCACTGCGGTCACCTCACCTACACACCTTGCTTACACTCTTCAATATGCAAAGAAAAGGACACCAAAATGTCCTTTACAGCAAAAAGAAAACCTGGCCCAGGGTCCAATCCAGGACCACACACTGGCTGTCCTGTCTCCGTGGGGTCCATTCACCTGGCACAGTATCATCCGACAGAACTTTCTGGAATGATACAGATGTCCTGCCTGGGTGGTGTCCTGTCCAGTAGGATGCCGTGTGTGAGCATTTCAAGTGCGTGCTAGACCCAAGTGTCCAGTAGGTGCTTGAAATGTGACTAGCCCAACTAAAAACTGAACTTCTGATTCCATGTATTAATTAAGTTAAATTTTAAAGGTAGTAACCGCTGGCTTAGATAACAGGATCCAAAACAATCCATGACCTTTGCCTTTTATGACTTGATAATTCTGAAGAACAACACATCAAAGGCTAAATGCTGTGTGATTCCCTTCTCCCCCCAGAGTCCTCAAGCAGACAGGTGGGGCTGGGGAGGGAGCAGTGTTGCATGAGGACAGTGTGACCATCTGGGAAGGGGAAAGCTCTACAGATGGACAAGGGTGATGCCCCACGCTGTGAATGTGCATGATGCCACTGAGCTGGACTTGAGGAAGTCAAGCCATCATATTTTATGCTGTTTAATTAATAAAATATTAATTATAATATGAGAAAGGGAGATGGAAACAGACCTGCAGGAAATACACGTGACACTGGAGGCAGAGACTGGACAAGGCGGCACAGGCCGGCTCCAGTGGGCCAGCTGACAGCCAGAGTGGGCAGGGCGCAGGGACGGCTTCTTCCCCAGGGTCCCCACATGCTGCCCACCAAGCCCTGACAGGGACACCTGGCTCCTAGCATGCTGGGACAGCAGGTTCCTGCCTCCACGAGCCAGCAGGTGTGTGGCCCTCCATTAGGCAGCCTGGGACACTCAAACTCAGCTCCAGTCTGAAAACCAGGGTGTGGGGAGATCTGAACAGACAAGCCCCTGGCCACCCTCTACTGCTCCGCTGCCTGTGGGACACACTGCAGTGTCCGAACTGGCCCAGCTATTTTTTGCACATGGCTCATCTCTAATTTCCACTAAGCATTTATTTTAATTCTTCTTCAGCCTCCCAGTTTTGGAGTTAATTACATAGGTCCCAGCCATAATCACAGCCCTGGCTTCCTTTTGTGCTCAGAAGGAGCCAGTGCCCTCACCCGCAGGCCGCTCATCCTGGGCCGCTCCAAGGCAGCTCTGTGCCCACACTGGGCACACACAGCCTCTGGAGGACTGAGCCGTCCAGACAGATGTGACCTCAAGGATGGGGCACCAAGAGTCCAGACAATGCCTCAAGTTGCACCCAGAAAAGAGGACACAAGTGGGGCCTCCCTGGGGGAGTTCCTGGCCTTTGCCCACCTGATGAGTTTATTCTCATCTTAATTCCTCCCATTTTACACAAAGGGAAACTAAGGCACTGAGTGTTAAGGACTTCAGCACCCGACCAGAAAGTGGCAGAGCCCAGAACCGACCAATCCCAGCTTCAGGGGAGCCCCCTGTGAGGAGGGATCTGTGTCCAGCTCTGTGGGGGGCATGCACTATACTCTCCCAAGGCACGTGGCCTCTACCGTGGGTCAGAACCTCCCTGTCCCTCACAGCAGGGAGGCGCTCAGAGTCCAGGACACCCTGAAGGTCTGAGGTTGGGAGAATGCAGAGCCCAGGTTGCAGCAGGCACGTCTCAGCCACGTGCGGCCAGTCGAGGGACAGGCTGAGGGAGGCCCAGATGGTGGTCAGGGACAGGCTGAGGGAGGCCCAGATGGTGGTCAGGGCCAGGCCGACAATTCCCTGTCCTTGATCAAAACTGGTGGTATTGGGTTTGGCCATCCCCCATGGCCAGGGGAGAGCTGGCCAGCACTCTAGACCAAGTCCAGCTGAGAGACCGCAGGAAGGGGCTGTCCCCAGACATGGCTCCAGGATGAGGGGCCCAGGGCTGGGTGGGCACTACCTGGCTGGTGGGCTCAGGGCACTCCAAGGGGCATGGGCTCCCCAACACTCCTGTCTACTGCCTCAGCAAAGGTAAGGTGTGGGACACTGCTCCCCCACTGCTCATGAGGGCCCTTCAATCTCATTATTCCAAAATCAGATTAGTGAGGACGGCGCCATACCCAGCCACCCACTGCCCCACACTCTGGTATAGAACAGCCAAGCTCCAGAACCAGGCTGAAATCACTTCCCTCTGGCAGCTTTGACACGATATCCTGTGTTGGGGAGGTGATGCCCCCCAATCCTGCACAGGAGTCCCGCTGGGTAAGGACAGCCCATAGGCCACAGGACCATCCTGCTACCCCTCACTGCGCTCCCCCAACAGCACAGGGAGGGGCCCAGGACAGGCCTGCCTACATGGAGAGCTAACACCTCCCTGGGATGCTCCCACACCTCAGAACTGAGAGGAGGGTACAGAAGGGATAACTGAGGCCTGGGACAGTGAAGCCACTTGCCTGAGGTCACAAGTTACAAGACTTTGGCCAGGGATCTGCAATTGGAACACAGGAGGCCAAGGCACGGAACCCTGGCCATGGGGAGCAGTAACAAGGAAGCTGACTGCTAACCGCGTGCCAGGTAAATGCTGACATGCTCTGATGATGGCCCATCTGAGGCCTGTGATGGCCCCAGGAGGGACACGGTATCATTGCCCCATTCCACAGGCAGACAAACTGAGGCTCAAAGTGATTAGATGATGAACAGGCCCAAGGTTCTCAAGATCCCAGGAGGATGATGGGCCACAGCCCATGCCTAAGAGTGAGGACAAGTCCCGCCTCACCAAGGACAGCAGCACACACCCAGCCCACATAGGCAGCTCTGGGCAGATAGGATCCACACCACGTTGGGGGCTGGCCCCTCACCCCAGGGGGGCAGGCGGGAGGGGCGTGATACAGGGCCACCCTCTGTGGGCTGTGACTCATGTCTGTGCAGATCTGGCCCAGCCCCACCTCCCCCCGCTGGGTGAGCTCAGGCAAGTCTCCCCAGAACCCCCAGGGGCCCCAACTCAGGCCGTCTGAGAGTCTCAGTGCTGACTCACAGGATCAGGAAAGCTGCACTGTCGGGATGTCTTGGCCCAGAACGCCAGACCCTGGGCCAAGAGCCTCACTGCACCATCGAAGCAACTCCTAACGTTCAGCTAAGAAAATGGAGGTCCCAAGGTCACCTGGCCTGCCCAAGGTCACCAGAAAGGACATGAAGAGTTGGCAACAGGCCTGGGATGGTTTGACCTCCAAGGCCATACTGCTGACATGTAAGCTAGCCTACTATTCCTGAGCAGGAAATTAAATGATTTTTTTTCTTTTTTAAGAAAAAAACAGCCTGAGCAAAGTAAGACCCCCGCCTCTACTAAAAACAGAAAAATCAGCCGAGCATTGTGGTGGGTGCCTGAGAAGACAGCCACTTGGGAGGCTGAGGCAAGAGAATCGCTTAAGCCCAAGAGTTAGAAGTAGCTGTGAACTATGACACCATGGCACTCTATCCGGGGTGACAGAATGAGACTCTGTCTCAGAAAAACAAAAAAAAGAAAATACTACTTCGAGAAGGAAAATCAAGTCTGCTCAGTGGTGACAGTAAAATACGGAGACTGAGGGCCAGGCCCCACCCATAGGCGCCGGCTCTGAGGTCTGGCAGAGAGAGAGACAAGTCACCCAACAGATGTCCACGCACATAATAACTGATGGGCACGGTGCACTACTCACAGTCTGCTAAGACCTACCGCTTTCATCCCACACTCAGTCCATTCTTACAATGGACTTTTATTTTGAACCCAGTTTGCAGATGTAGAAACTGAGGCACAAGGAAAAGTTTGGCCTGAGCCCTGGCATAGGCCGTCTCAGGGTGGCCCCAGCCCCTTCCAGGCCCATCCCAGGGGCAGTCTCTCTGACTGCCAACACGCCACTCCTAAGAGTGATGCCAGGTGGGGGCAAAGCCCTGAAGGGACAGCCCTGGATGGGCTCTCAAGACCCCCAGCCCAACCTTCACAGCCCACGTGGACTGTCACCCGCACTCAAGAGCTCCTCATGGGAGCACAGCATGTGCGTGGCAGCCCCAGCCTGCCAGTGGACTGTGCTGCAAGCCTGCTCCTGGTCGACAGCCTTGGCTTCTCAATCTGTAAGGTGTCCGGGACAGCCCTGCCCTCTGACCTCCAGGGTGCTGGCCCTCACTCAAAAGAAGTGCACAGAGCCATCTCCCTGGGAAGTCCAGAGGTCCCCCCAGACACTGTCCCTGTGAAAGCAGAGGCAGGGGTGGTCCCCACAGCCTCCCAGAGCCAGTGACCTGCACACAGGGTGACAGACCTTCCTGCCACCGTCAGCCCACACGGACCTGAGCCTTTGGTCACCCAGCCTCGTGAGCCTATCACCTACCTCTGCCAGCATTTAGTTAGTTATCTGCAAAACTGCTCAAAGCTTCGGCCAGGGGCCTGGGGAGAGAGACTGCAGGCGACCAGAGACCACCAGGCTCTCTGCTGGTGGCCAAACCAGCCCAGACCACAGGGAGGTGAAGAGCCCCGTCCCATGTACTCTGCTGGAGGGGCACCTGGACTCCACAGTTCCCAAAGAGGCGGGCACGCAGTTTCTGGGCCCTTGAAAGAACGGGAACTTTCTTTTAGAACCTCTGGATCTGAGATAGGTGAGGTCTCCATATCCAACTTTCATGCTCTACAACAAAGGCTCCAAAAAGTGCCTGTGAACACGAAGAGTTTTCCTGGAATATTCCAACGAGTGGCACTAAAAGCACACCTAAGGACGATGCTTCCGGCTGGAGCGGCACTGACCCCCGGGGCTACCCCACAGAGGCGTGCTGATCAGAAGCTCTGTCTGGCAGCTGAGGATGTCTTTGATCAATAATGAATGGGAAAATGAGTTAATTTCTGGCTTTATTTATGCATGCTTATTCCCCAAACCGTCTGGAGTGGCTTCGTTACTGCCTAATAGATGTGGCTTGCTGGAATGGATCATGTCTGGGTCCAAGCAGACGGACAGGTGACCCTGAGGAGACAGGCTGGCAGACGCTCAGGCTATTACTCCCTCTGGGTCCGAAATACCCTGGCCTGTGTCTGGCCCACAGCAAGGGCTTGACATCTGCTGAGTGAGGAAGTGAACAAATCAACGAGCAAAGGAATACACAGATGCGTGAAGGAAGGGTGTCCAGGAAGCGTCCTCACGCCTTTCACAACACGCCTGACATCCTGAGGCACCCTGAGCCCCAATCCTCACACCTCCAGGAATCTCTTCTAGAAACAAGCAGGTGGGTGGGACTCGGGTCTCCCGCACACATGAAAACCATCCGATGCCCCTCAGGGGCCCGTTAGCTGGCTGAACACTACAGCCACTCTGAGCAGGAGGGACCCTACTTCACCATTCTGCAGATGAGGAAAATCAGACTTGGGGAGGCCCAGGTGTGGACTGGAACTGGTCTGTCCAACTTTGCAGCCCATGGGGTCACCATTGACACCGCAAGTCTTCCCAGGCGGTCACATGTCCCCTCCTCCCTCCACCCCCAGAGCCTGTAAGGAGAGCTGTGGTGCCCATGGTGGTGGCAGAGGCAGGGCTCCCAGGCAGAAACCAGGCCACTCGGCTCAACCACGGCTCCAGGCAGGGTGAGTGGCTCAGCCAGGAATTGATTGAGGAGTGTCGGGATTCGATTATGTCTGGATGGTTAGCACAAGCACATCCCCTACTCCTAGGCTGCGTGTGCAAGGAGACTAGGCGCCCCACCCCAGGCTGAGTGGTGAGCCCACCGGCTCTGTGCAGGCTTCACTCAAGCTTCCCCTGCGCTCGGCAGGCTCCCATTCCTGCTGTGAACTGGAAGAGGAGGGCAGCGTTCTCTCTGTGTACCCTGAGGTCTCCCGGGGCAGCCAGCCTCCCCTGGATCTGGACAGGCCATGGTCCAAGGGAGGGGCCAGGCCAGGTCAGCAAGGCAGGGGGCTGAGGTGCCCTCAGGACCAAGAGCCGGCAGTTTCACACACAGGCTAGATGTGTCTACCACAGTGACAGGACATCAGCCAGGTAGTGAAGGTTCCCATCATCTCGAGTCTCACACACACAAGCACTAAAACATCAGGGGCACCTCCATCCTCCCCAGTGACCGTAGCACCTGCTGAGCACTGACTCTACCAGGAGCTGCCCCAGGCACTGATGTCCTATCTGGTTCGTAAGCTACCATGTAGTCTAAATGTGCAGGCGGAGAGGGGCTCGGGGACCATCCACTCACCCAGGTGGGTGAGAGGAGAGCCCAGGTCTGGCCAGCTGGTCTGATCCAGTCCCCGTGGGAGGCCTGGCACCACAGGCAAAGGGAAGCCCCCTCTGGGAATGACCCGGAGGAGGACAGGGCCAAGCCAGCAGGGTAGAGGCAGAGGCGCGGGTGCTCGTGGGTGGTGCCTCTCTGCTCCTTCCCAGCCCAGCTCTCCTGGGCACCCTTCCTTCTCTAAGATATAAGTCTGGAAACCTGGCACCCCAGGATCACCAAGTATGATTCAAAATGTGCTTGGACGGGAAGGGGGGCCCCAAGTTAGATCCACTAACACGAGTCCAGCTCTCGGTGAGCCTCCCCTGCCTCTGGACCCCACGCCCTTCCCTAAGCTGCCCTTCCCATTTCCATGCTCTCTGGCCACCTTCTATGAGGACTCCAGGCCACTGCCATCCCTGCCTCCCCGCTGTGATCCACCTGGGGGGCTGGGGGATCCAGACAACGTGGACACACAGCTGACACTCTGGCACTCTCTGGGGCTCCAAGCCTTTGACAGTGTTGTTCCCATGGTCTCAACACTGTTCCCTATCTCTGCTTCTTGACCCTGTCTCTCCACCCTCTGAGTCCTGGCTCCTGAATTAAGTGGACTTTCTCCTCCTCTGTGCCCCTCCTACTGAGGATCACAGTTACCTGTGGCCACCTGCTCACAGCACTTGACAGCTGGAGCTGTGAAATGGGGAAATGAGTAGGGGGCTCCAGTAGCTGTTGGGAATTAGGGTCCTGGTGATGGGATTTGAGGATTGTTACCAGAGCCAAGACCACAAACAGCAACCTGCAGCAAGCAGCCCCTCTCCATGGACCTTGAACCCTAGCTCTCCCCAGAGAAAGACTAGGGCAAGGGTGCTCTGTGGCTGACAGAGTTCCCAAAGACCCTGGCTGGGACAGAGCACTGCCCTCAGACCCAGACACCTCCTACTGACTAGGGGCTTTGCTCTACACTTTTCTTGGGGTCTGTTCCTACCAAAGCCTGGTTTAGAGACCTTGATCTCCCAGCAAGTCCTGGTCAGAACCAGCAGAAGCAGCAGGAATGAAGCCCAGGGCAGGGCATGGTAGTTCACACCTGGAATCTCAGCACTGTGGGGGGCTGAGGCAGGAGGATGCTTGAGCCCAGGAGTTTGGGGTTGCAGTGAGCTGTGATCATGCCATGGCACTCCAGGCTGGATGACAAAGAGAGATCCTACATCTTAAGAAAAAAAAGACTGGGGGCAGAGCCAGGTGCGGTGGCTCACACCTGTGATCCCAGTACTCTGAAAGGCCAAGACAGACAGATCGCTAGAGCTCAGGAATGTAAGACTAGCCTGGGCAAGAGTGAGACTACTAAAAATAGGGAGGAAAAAAAACTAGCCAGTCATTGTGGTGGGTGCCTATAGTCCCAGATACTTGGGAGGCTGAGGCAGGCGTATTTCGTGAGCCCCAGATTTTTTTTTTTTTTTTTTTTTTTTGAGACAGAGCCTCAAGCTGTCACCCTGGATAGAGTGCTGTGACATCACAGCTCACAGCAACCTCCAATTCCTGGGCTCAAGCGAGTCTCCTGCCTCTGCCTCCCATGTAGCTGGGACGACAGGCGCC
>CAUYON010200402.1:0-19962 GCA_963573935.1 Arctocebus calabarensis | reverse complement strand
AAACACATTTGCACCAGAATGTTTATTGCAGCTCAATTCATAACTACTCAGTCATGGAAACAACCCAAATGCCCATCAACCTATAAATGGATTAACAAACTGTGGCATATTTATACCATGGAGTACTATTAAGACAGAAGAAAGATGGAGACTTTACATCTTTTATGTTTACCTGGATGGAGTTAAAACACATTCTTCTTAGTAAAGTATCTTAAGAATGAAAAAAAAAAAAACTAATGTACTTAATACTAATACGAAACTAATAGATAAACAACTACATGCCCATACAATAAAACACAAATATAGTCTAGCAAGGGGAAAGTGGAGGGGGAAGGTGATTGGTGGGAGGAGGGAAGGCATTGGGAGGGACCTCACTTAACGAGCTCAGTATGAGGCTGTTCAGCATGCCCCCTGGATGAAGGGCTCTCCTACAACTTGAACTTTACCTTGGAAATGAGAATAATGTAACCTGAAAATTTGTACCTCCTATTAATTTGAAATAAAAAAATTTTTAAAATGTACTTAAGGTGTCTTAAGAGACATTTAAATATGATTTAGCATATATAATTATAACATGCAGCATATAACAGAGCACCTTACGACTCTTAGTGCTTCATTGGTGAACAAAGAGAAGAGATGCATGGGGGCAGCACCTGTGGCTCAAAGGAGTAGGGCACTGGCCCCATATGCCAGAGGTGGTAGGTTCAAACTCAGCCCCAGCCAAAAAAAAGAAAAAAAAATGCAAAAGAGAAGAGATGCATAAAATTTAATCATTTAAAAGCATCAAGTGAGTTGATAAAATACCGAAGGTAAGAGTGTCTAAGAATGTAGAGAAGAGGGAACTATGGAAAGACTGAACCTTCAGCAGTTTTGTCATGAGGATATATTCCAATCTGTCCATTGGCAAGAGATTGAGAATCCACATTTGCATTGGCAACAGGGTGCTCCTGGAGAATAGAACCTTGAAGAGATTTCTAATCTGGTCTCACAGATCAGAGTGACAATATTAAAAACTTGATGTGTATCTGGTGCTCAGTTTTCTTGAAGACATTTGCTGAATTCTGAAGCTTCATGGTGAAGGAGGCAAAGAAACCAAGATTAAAATAAACAAAAAACAAACAAACAAAAACCCAAAGCAAGCAAGCAAACAAACAAGCAAAGAAAAAACCTGTTAAACGTACAGCACAGATTTTGGGATATTCATGGTTTAAAATAGAGGATGATTTACAATAAGGACCCACTGTAGAAGAGGATCTAGGTAACATACTCTCAGCTGAACAGGTTCTTGGTTGAGAACACTGAACAGCCATTCCTAGTCAACAGGGCATAAGAACTTGGCCTATGATCAGTTGACAGACTTATACAATATTGTGTTTGACTTCTCAGAAAAGTTCAAGTTTACTAAATTAACATTTATTTTAGTTATTATTCAATTTATAGAAGAACTTATATATTTCATTCCTTTAAGTTAATAAGTAATTTAATTTGTAAAAGCATATAATTTTAGAAATAAATCTAATGTTGCAAAGTGTTATTACTCCGCAAATTTCAGACTTCTGAGCAAGAACACCCAGGTCTTATGACTTTAGAACATGTATATTTTCCAACATTATCTAGTTAGTACTGTTATTAAGAATATATTTTAAGGCTCAGCACCTGTGGCTCAAGCAGCTAAGGCACCAGCCACATACACTTGAGCTGGCAGGTTCAAATCCAGCCTGGACCTGCCAAACAGCAATGACGGCTGCAACCAAAAAATAGCCGGGTGTTGTGGTGGGCACCTGTGATACCAGCTTCTTGGGAGGTGGAGGCAGGAGAATCACTTGAGCCCAGGAGTTGGAGGTTGCTGTGAGCTGTGATGCCACAGCACTATACCCAGGGCAAAGCTTGAGGCTCTGTCTCCAAAAAAAAAAAAGAAAGAATATATTTTAAACTTAAATTTTGAAATACTACTTCATGTACAGTTAATGTAAATAAAAGCATTAATAAACTCTGTATTTTATACCATTTACCTTGTTTTTAGAGACAAGGTTTATAAGTAGTTATTATAATAATATAAAACCTACAAATGTTTATAAAAAACTTTCTAGTCTGAAAAATTGTTATTGTTTCTTTGTTTTAAAGGCAGCATCTTGCTCTGTCATAGGCTGGAGTGTAGTATGTGATCATAGCTCACTGCAGCTTCAGGAATTCAAATAATCCTCCAGCCTCATAGCTAGGACTACAGGCGCACCATGCTCAGCTAAAATTTAAATATTTTTTGTTAAGACAGAGTTTCACTAGGTTTCCCAGGGTGGTCTTGAACTGCTGGGCTGAAGCAAGCCTACCACCTAGGGCTCCCAAGGTCTGAAATTACAGGTGTGATGCACTGTTGCGAACCTAAAAAATTATTTTATTTGTTCTTTGGAAACAGAGGTATAAAATTCTGGTATTAATGTACATATTAGAAAACTGAAATTCAAAATCCCAGGTCATTTGTTTGCATTATTCTATCTCATCCTACACAACACTGGAACTGTCTCCTTATTAAATCTCTTGGCAATATATGGCATTGTCAACTATGCAGTTTCCTAAAACTCTCTCCAAAAACATTAATGAACTTAATTATATACAAATGAGGAAGTTTTTTCAATTATGAAACTATCAATATAGCTAAGAAGTGAATGAAGCACGGGGCCAGTGGCACAATGGATAACATGTCTGACTCTGTGTATAGAGAATACACAGAGAACTCAAACTAATAAAAAAAAAAAAAAAGAAAAGAATAAATAACCCCCTTTGTATGTGGGCTAGAAACTTGAACAGAAACTTCTCTGAAGAAGACAGGCGCATGGTCTACAGAAACATGAAAAAATGCTCATCATCTTTAATCATCAAAGAAATGCAACTCAAATCCACTTTGAGATATCATCTATCTCCAGTAAGATTAGCCCACATCACAAAATCCCAAAACTACAGAGGTTGATGTGAATGCAGAGAGAAGGGAACACATCTACATTGCTGTTGGGAATGCAAGTTAATACAACCTTTTTGGAAAGAAGTTTATAGAATACTCAAGGAAGTAAAAGTAAACCTGCCATTTGATCCTGCAATTCCTCTACTAGGTATTTATATTCAGATGATCAAAAATCATTGTACAACAAAGACATTTGCACCAGAATGTTTACTGAAGCCCAATTCATAATTGCCAAGACATGGAAACAGCCTAGGTGCCCATCAACCCATGAATGAATGAACAAATTGTGGTATATGTACACCATGGAATACTATGCAGCCATTAAAAGATGGAGACTTCACATTTTTTATGTTTACCTGGACAGAGCTGGAATGTATTCGTCTTAGTAAAGTATCTCAAGAATGGGGAAAAAAGTATCCAATGTAGTCAATACTACTATGAAATCAATATATAATCATCTACACATTCATATGAATGGTAAAACATAACTATAGTCCAGAAAGTAGAGAGGAAGAGGAAAGTGAGGGGCGGGGGAGGAAGAGACTTGGAAGAAGGAGGGTATTTGTGGGTACATCCCCTAATCACTTAATGTACATAATGCAATGGTACATTTCAAAACTATTAAGAAAAGAGTATAATTGTCTTACCACAACAAATAAGTAAGTGAGGTGATGGATGTTAATCAGTTCAATGTAAGCATTTCACATTGTATATCAAATCAGTACACTGAACTCCATAAGTGCATCAATGTACATAGTTATTATTTAATAAAAACAAAGAGGTGAATGAATGAGATCAATGAAAGTTTAATGTTTAGATTATGCAAGAAATCCCTGCAAAGCAATAAGAAAAAGATATCAATGTCAAGGGGGAAAATGAGCAAAGAATATGAACACGCCATTTTTGGCAGAGAAAAAAATTTTTAAAGCTAACAACCATATAAAGAAGTACTCTAATTCATTAGTATGTAGTCTCAGAAGAATTGTAAGACCCTCGCCTTCTCTCATAGGTTTACAAATAAATGTGTCTGGATATTCTTTGCAATATTATTTGGAGTGATGGGAAGCTATAAGTCATTTGTGTGACTGGCCAGAGGAAAACAGTAGCACACCATTGAGAACTATGCAGCAAGTAAAATAATGGATTAGATGTATATAGCAATAGTACTGGATCTTAAAATACAAAATTCAATGCCACTTATGTAAGTTAAGAGTATATACCTACTAAGCAACATTTCATATTTTGCTGGAACATTGAGAAACAAAAATATATACGTAAAGAATTCCTATGATTGTTTACTACAGTGGGAGGGAGAAAGGCAATGGACTCTGTGGATAAAGTGAAACATTAGAGAAACAATAACTGGAAGAAACTTTCCTCCCACACACCTGTGCAGTACATTTCTTCTTCATCACAGTCACCTAACCCCTTTCAACCCCAGAAACATCCTAACGAGTTCCCTCCATCTTCTTTTACTTGACTCTTCTCCATATTGTACCTCATACACAGTGACCTTCAAACACCCAAATCTCTTCATTTCTTAAAACTCTTTCTGAGGCTTCCTTTAGCTTTCTAGGTAAAGATCAAATCCTTACCACACACAATCTGGCCGTTACCTACCCTTCCAGTCCCACACTGTTCTTGGACATGCTCTCGTGCCTTTAAGTCAATGCCTATCTCTAGTATGTTCTTTCCTCTTCCCTTACCTAACTGACTTGTGTTTACTCCTCAGGTTTCCACTCAGAGCCCTTTCTCAGCAACTGACTAGATGAGTTCCCTTTGATCTCCTCTCAAGAACACCCAGCAATTATTCTTCCTATTACTAATCACAATATGTAATTTTATCTGGGAACTATCTCTGTAATTCCTATTCCAATGTGTTGAGGCTCTTTATGGGTAGGGACTGTATTTGTTTTGCTCACCATTATATTCAATGCACTTGACAAAATGCCAGGAAATTAGTAATCTCTCAGTAATTATCTTTTGAATGAATAAATAAGTGTAAGAATTCCTGTTTTAAGGAAAATATTGGGCACCTGCTTTCATCATTTAAAAGTGAGAGATTTATAGAAGGAAGTTTAGAATAATAGTAATAATAAGAAGGAGATGAGTCACTGAAATAAATGATGTTCAAAAGTACAAAACATGAAATGAAATCAAGACGCACACAGCACACTTTAGGATTTAACTTTTAAATAGTCACTATAACTGTGAAACAGATGAGCACAGTGTATATATTTTATATTTCTCCATTCAGAATTTGTGTATAATTCCACAGCTGTTGAAAACACGTTTTTAAATTGCATTCCAAATGACAACTTTTAAACAATGATGTTTTTTCTGAAGCAACGCCAGGAGATATTACATCACAGATGTCTATGTACCCAAAGATTCATTGTGCAGAAACTAATTCCAAAATATTCCCCTTTAAAATTTGCTTACGCATTTCCTTATGTAAACAAAAGTGGAGACAGTTGACATCAGAGAATAATGAGAACATTGCTACACTTTTTAAGTATACAACATCTGTGGTATTAAAACAAATATATCAGTTTTTATTTTTAATTCTGTAGCATTCTGAATAGCTTAAAGAAAACCTCAGGGAGAAAACTACAAATGGTGCACATACACTTAATAATGACTGGCATGCATAGAAGCTATAAATTTGGGAAGAAAATCAATTTCACATTCAAACCGATCTAGCCATAGGGAGGAAGCCTTAGAAACAGGAAACTTATTTATGCAGAAGTTAGTGTCAATTGGCCTCAATTAGTTTTCAAAGTAAAGCAAAGCCTAATTAGGGCTTCTTTTATGCCAGGTGCTTCACAAACATTATGTCATTTAATAGTTCCCCACGTCCTGTGAGGTGTATATAATTGTAAGCATCTACAGGAGAAGAAACTGAGACTCACAGAAGTTAAATAATTAATGGAATTAGATGTAGCCAGATAACAATGGGGTAGGACTTGAACTCAGGTATCACTTCAGCATCTTCTGGCTTTCCACTCTGGTCTCTCTTTAAATTCAGCCTTTATTAGTCTAACACTGGCCCTTTCTCTATACTCCTTTAGGACTTTACTTCTCCCACCAATTTCCCTCAGCTCAACTTTAAACACTTTCACTGTAATTACTATGGTAGACAGAAAATTGCAAATTCATTGCTTTGTAGTATCCTTGGCTCAATGTGACTTTAGTGTTTTCTAATACTTATATTATTTCCTTGCCTGGAAAAATTGTGTTTACTTCTCAGGTTTCTACTCAGAGCCCTTTCCCAGCAGCAACTGACTAGAATCTAGGGGTAGATAGAAGCCCCTAGCTTCATGACCGTTCTTCTTCTGCACCTTCTTGAATTTGGGATTCCAACACTTGTTTATTTAATATAACTTCACTTCAATGTGCTCACCCATGGAAAAGTTTGTAGTAATACATGAGACGGCTTTAAGGATTAAATGAGATGGCATATTTAATGCCTATGTGGCATAGGGAAAATTTCCACATGTTAGTTTCTCCTATCCTCTCCCTTCCTCTCATGCCCTTCCCTTCCCTCCCATCCCCTGTTTCTCTCATTTCCTCTTCTCTCCAAATTTCTCAAGTATTCTACATTTTCATCAATTCTTGCTCTTTTTTTCCTGCTTCTTTTTTGGGTTGTTATTTATTCTTTCATTAATATCCTAAAATCTTAATGTGGTTATTCTGAGTTAATTCCTCTCACCCCTCAAGGCTTTTCCTAACTGGAATCTCTATCAACCTCCAGTATCACCCCCTTAGACTACACACTCTGTAACCTGGAACTTTATACCAAAGATTAAATGTCTAAAATGGGTACATTGTGCTTATGTAACTCATCTGTAACTTGACCATGTTAAAAAACCTTCATTAAATTCATATGGCCCATGAGTGAGAGGATAGAACATAATTATTGCCCTCTCAACATTTCCATAGAAGTGCAGCTTGTATGGATTTAATTAGAATCCAGTGCTCCTGTCTCTAGGCAAGCTGGAGTATTTCCAAATCCACTATGACTTTTTAAAGATGCTCACTGCAAGGTTTACTTCTAGTCAACCTAGAAGTTATACCTGGTATTTGGGTATATGCCATATAAATTATACTACAAACAAATCTAGGGCAATAATTAAGGGAAATATTCAGGAATGGTTACAAAGAATAACATTATCATAGATAGTAGGGTGTAATGGCCTGTTGCCACAATGTCATTGAGGTAGTTTTGAAATGTAATCCCAAAATTCTTTTGAAATTCATCCCCCCAAGGGATCTGTGTCCTTTCTAATTAAATCTGGGTTCTGTGACTACTTTAGTAATAGAACATCTCAGAGGTAATATGGTAAAATTTTCTCAGTCGGGCAACAAAAACCTGGTAAGTTCTATTTCTTGTTAGTAAACTTGTTCTTGGAACTTGACCACCATGCTATGAGGAAGCTCCATCAGCTTATTAAGAAACCCACAAGGAGATGAGTTATAAGCTTATAGCCCTAAGGAGTTCCAAGCTGAAATTTAGCAATCACTTGCTAGTCATAAGAGTGAGTCACCTTGACAGTGGATCCTCCAGCCTCCAAGAAATGGCTTGTGGACCAAAGATGAGTTGTTCCTATCAAACCATGAAACATTCTAGATCTGTAGCAAAATAAATTATGGATGATATTTGAGTATTTGAGTTTTGGGGTGATTTGTTAGGCTTCCACATATAATCAGAAGAGGCAAATATTCAAAATGATATTGAATAAGGTTAAAGAAGTGAATATCAGGTTGGGAAAGGAGGTCCCTACATCTAGACAAGTTTTGAATGTTTCAATCTAACATCCACGTCCATTTGCTTAACTTCCATACGTATTTGAAAGCTAAATAGCAATATATTTTATGCAAGGTTGGGCATTGGACAGTTGATGAAAATGTTGAGGCAAATGGCACACAGGAACATAATATTTTGTTACCCTTAGGAGCAATGGTCCAATAACAGCTAAGTCTTAGAAAACATGACTATCACAAACCATGAGAGTCAACTATATGTATTCTAACCTAACATTTCAATGACTCTATCTAATTTCTACATAAATATGTACATGCATATATGCAACACACATATGTAAAAGACAATATGGTAATATAGAAAACATTGATGTAAACTATCAAACATCAGCCCTGTTTTTATTTATCCTATTATAGTATGAAACTTATTGAAATATGAGAAAAACTATGAGTGCTATGTTATGGACATGTCCACTAATATCATATCAAAGTAATCTATTTCCCAGTCAACCCTATAGTACTTAATCTTTTAAACAAGGTATTGTTGGGAGTCATAGTGTAAGGCACACAGTTATAAGAGGGAATTTACCTAACAAATGCACTCAGTGCAACCTAATTTTTTGTACCTTCAACGAATCCCAAACGATAAAAATAAAATAAAATAAACAAGGTATTGTTTTACAGAACAGAGGTAAGGGGAAATCAGAATTTCCTACTGTAATATGAATTTAATAAAAACTATATTACATTTAAATATGTGTGGTCAGATAAGTATAAGGCAAATAAGTTTGAGAATAATTAAATCTTTAAATACACTTTATTCTACCATTCATTTGCTCTTTTTCTTCTCTTCACTGATAAATGTCATAGGTCCACTGTTAGAAGCACATCTCTTTACAAATATGTGATAGTTATATGATGGAAAATCTGTAGTTTCAATTGTTGAACTTGTATTTCATTCCCTAAATCTAAACTCAGAAGCAATGCTGCTTTTCTTTTCTTTCCTCGTTTGGAGTTGGTTCATGACAGCCGAAGGGTTGGACATGAACAAAAATGTAAATCTAATTTTTCCTCTGTGAGCTACAAATAATCATTTACACTCTGCACTTTCTTTCAGATGTTCCTATTCACCCCTCATCCGCATCACCCTGAACCTTTCAACATATGACATGCTGGAAAGAAAAGAATACTTTGGTCAGTCAAGGAAATAGAGGTGAAAATGGAATAAGGGATTGTATTCTAATTTTAAGGAAAGTGACTCAGAATCTTAGATTTTCCTCACTGTGGAGCCTTCATTGTGCTAGGAGGAAAAAAAAAGAAAAATGTACATAAATGTGACTTTATTATATCATATGTTAATGAAAAATCTTGATAAAAGAAAATGGAAGTTTGGAATGGAAAGGACATTAGGACTCATTTCCTAATGAAATGAGAGTGTCATTTCTTGGGCTATAATGTTACTGCATAGATGTAAATTACAGAAAACTTTTGAGCTATCTCCTCAGAATTCATAATCCCTTTGTTTTTTACATACAAAATATGTGTATTGATACAGTACTATTTTTTTTTATTGATGCATCATTGAGATGGCTGCTTTTAGGACTACTCATTTTAGACATGGAAATGTCTTCTTTTTTCTTTTTATTTGAATGCTATTGGCAATAACAGAACATGCTTTTTTTGTCTTACCCATTATAGCTGTGAAATTCCAGCCAGTAAAACTGTCCCAGGCAGTTGGGAGAATTACCCCTGCCTTCATCTGGTAATAGAAGCAATAATCTCTTGTGAGAAATTAAAACAATTGGTTGCAGGAAAGTCTCATTGATACTATGATCTTGGAGCCAGACACAGCAGAGAAAAGCAAATGAATATAACCCCCATTTGTGTCGTGGGTGGTCTCTGGATTCATATAAACGGAAAGGGACTGTAAACTTGGGCAACTTCAGTATGACCCTGTGGACAGTGGAGCAATGGAGAAGGGAGGTGTGGGAAGCTTTCTGTTGTTTAACTAATGTGTTCATAGAAATGCTGATAATTTTGGGCTAGTTCAAAATTGTCTCTGATCTGAAGTGAGTATTATTGCCTACTGACTGGAGTTTGCTTGTTGAAGTTGTATGATTCACTTGAAGTGTTTTGCCATACCAAATTGGTTAGCTAATTTGAGTAAGGAACGAGATATGTTATTTCTTCCCCAGACTTCTCTCAATAAAAGTTCATTTTCTTTCCTTCTTCCTATCCAAAACATAACTGTGAAAATGGCAACGTCTTAATAATTTTGAGAAGCTCAAGAGAATCCCTTCAGAGTATAACATGAATAGGACATGATTTATGACCCATGGTTAAAGTATGTTTTAGCCAATGTTCAGGGCCTCTGAATGGCGCAACCCCAAGGGCATCATTTTGATCACTTTTTGCAAATGGATCATCCAGATTATTGGTCTGGTTCAGAGGAAAAGACAAATCTGAGATATGAGGGAATGAAATAGTTTAAAAGTAGTCAAGAAAGAATGAACTACATGAAAAACCTTGACTCCTATGAGAAAAATATGGATAAAAGTATGTTAATGAATGAAGCTGAGAGATACGAAGCCAAATCTAGCTTGGGGAGAAGTTTAAATGTTGTTCAGTCAAGCAAGGGAGACATCTACCTTATTCACACTTAAGATCTCAAAAAAGGAAAGATCTGAGACAAGGCAGTGAGGAGAACTTCAGCCACGTGTTCGTGAACTCTCCAATAGTTCCCTTGTCAGGATCCTTATTTCCACATGTCTCAATCATGCCCTAATCTATTCATTACCTGGAGTCTGAGTGATCTTTGAAAAAGAAAAACTGCCTCTGCTGCCACCCTGAAGGAAACCTCACAGGATTGTTTCTACAGGAATTAGCTTGCTTCTCGCGGAACATGATCTGCCTTCTGCTGACACTCCACCTCCGTTCCTACCATTGCATCCCCTATTCCTTATGTTCAGCTCTTTAGCCGTCTTCCTCTTCCTGGAATACGCCAGGAGTATTCACACTTTGGGACTAGTGCTGTTCCTCCATGTGGAATATTCTACCCCGAAATATTTTTATGCCTGGATCCTTCTTGGCGTTTAGATCTCAGCTTAAAGGTTACTTCCTTAGTGGAATCTTACAATTTTCCTGAGGCCTTTCCTGAGCACCTAATTTAAATTAGTATACTCCTGACCCATAACTTTCTATCATGTTTTGGTATTTTATTTTTCAAGCCTAAAAATAGCTAAAATTTTTTGTTTGTTTTTTCTTTGTTTACTGTATCTCCCTGTATATCCTGTTCTCTGCTATATCCCCTGTCTAGTTTTCCCTGATAAGAACTTTTCCTGAGTGGGTATTCGCTTTATATTTAATGAGTAAATTATCCTGCTATCTCTAATATTGCTCTGCTAATAATTTCAGCTCTCAATCAGTCCAGAAATAAGCAAAAGGAATTGCTACTTTGATTCTTTGCAACAAGGAAAAAAAAACTGACTGAGTCAATGAGAGTGAGAGTAGCTTCAGAGAATTTGAACAATGTTCTTGGAATTAACAATAAAGCTGTGGAAAGGAAGGCAGGGGGACAGCCAGACATCCACCCTAGACTGCAAGAAAGCAGATCTCAAGAGGATAGGACAAATTAGGAATGACCACACAGCCAGAGATTTTAAAAGGGAAGACTGCTCCAGAGAGATGAAAGAATAACAAAGATATCCTGATAGCATCAGCACTAATTATGTTTCCTAAAACAAGAAAATGAAATCCTAGATACTGTCTGGGATGAGATCATATTTTAAAAAAGATATAAAAAAGAACAAACAGTGTGTTACCAAAATTTTAAAAAAGTTTCATAAACATATAAGAAACATGAGTCAAGTTGAAAATGGATTGTGGAACACATAAAAAAATAGAATATGGAGTTTCACAACTTTTAAAAAAATTAAAATGAGGTATGCCCAGAATGAGAAGAACATGAAGAATCAAATTTATTCAGGCGAGACAGTGTAATTTTAGTACAACATTAAACCCTTAATAATAGTTTCCCTATTTCCAACTTTCACACACAGAGAAAGATTTTCAAACTGAAAAATGAGGAAATATGGAGAAGAGGAAAATTAAGCATATGATAAAATGAAACAAATTGTGAGATTATTATGTTCTAGAGTATTAAAACAACTTGCAATAACACAATTGATAAGGAATCATGTAAGTAACATAAGAATCAGTTAAGTAACATAGACACAAAAAAATACCTCATCTTAATGAAAAATAAAATGAATTTTTGAAATTGCATACCCATTAGTTTGGGTCCTCTATGGAAAATTTCCAAATACATTAGGAGCTATAAGGGAGTATATCGTGAAGTGTATCCCATGAACTAGGAATATGACATTATTTTAAAATAAACCAAACAACTACCAGACAGTTTTCCTTGTCCAAATAAACGAGAAATATTGGGTTATTTGAAGTTAACCCAGTTACTGCAAGACTCATCAGTTTATAATGCCCAACTTGCACTGAGTTTCCAAGAAAGAACACATAGTGTGTGGTATTTTTAGCACCTGATGGAACTTCAAAAGCATGTTTTGGGAAACTATGTTCTGGTGACATGCTTTAGGGTTTTATGCTTCCATCTACTATGCTCAACATTTTACTAATGATGAAGACAAAAGGGCCTGCTTATCAAATCTACAGCCAACACAAAGCTAGGAGAGACAGTTCCTATGATGGATAGCTGAATCAAGTTTCACAAATATTATGACAGGTTGGAATATTGGGCTGAAACTAAAAGATAATATTGGTCTTCAAAATCATCTCACACATACAGGATAGGAGACACCTGGCTTAGCAGCAATTTCTAAGAACAAAATCTAGAGGGTTTTCCTGACTGTAAACTCAATATGGGCCAACAGTGTGTTTCCTTGCAAAAGAAACAGTATGTTATATCTGTTATGCAGGGATACTTCGATAGAAAAAAAGGGGGGGGCCTAGAGGCATTCCCAGTTCCATTGTCTTAAGTAGTGGCCAGACAGCATTTGGAAGGTGAAATGATGGAAATGTGCTCAGTTAAGGGCTGCTAGGAAGTGGAGGGGGCTGGATGCCACATTGTGATAGGAACACAAAACTAGAAATGTTTGGTCCAGGTAAAGAAATACTTGTACTAGACAATATATAAGAAAACACTTTATATGAAACACTTTATATAGAAAACACATTCAGTTTTCTAAGGAGGAAAGTGTATACTAATTTACAAGATGGCCAGCTCCTTACTGATTAATATGTTCGAGTCAGACTGGATGACCTTGTTTCTAGGATGGAGTAGGTGACATCCCTCCACTAGCTTTCATTTTGCTAGCCTAAATGGTCCATAGGAGTCTATTATATTATGTATTTCAATATTGTTTTTCTGACCACTGGACTCTTGATAATTTCATATGTAACATGGTAGAATGCTAGATACAGAAATAACTTTAGAGAAAATCTCTGTACCAGTCTGCTTTTCAGAGGTGAGGAAACCAAGGCCCAAGAAAATTTCCATTCATTTGTCAGATGTTTCCCAGGTTTTTGATATATAGAAGGCACTAAATTGTGTGCTGTAGTGGATACCAGCATAAATAAGAAAGGAACCTGCTGGCCATACACTTATAATCTAGTGTGAAAAACTAACAAACAGTTCATGTTCAACACATACATGAAACATGTATAGTTGAGGAACAAGCAATTTATTCTGGTTGACAGACTGGAAAATGTGGAGGTAGGAAGAATGCTTAGATAGAGAAAGCATTAAAGCATTTGAGAAGTGGAATCATGAAAGTGGCTTTGTATTGAACCAACTCAAGGTAGTAGACTGAAATAAGCTTTGAAAATGGATTCAGACCCATTTGGATCAGAAATTCTGAGGTCTAGTTTTCAGCCACCTTGAATATGATCTTAAAGAGAGACATAGGTTCCAGGTGGAAACACGCTTTTAGGCCCCTGAACTCACTTCCCCATGGAAAGGCATGGACAAAGAAGGGAAAAAGTGAGGCCTCCTAAAGCTCAGGGCCGAGAGTTAGTCCCTCTTTTTCTAGTGTGAGAATTTTGATTTTATTCCAAGCCCATTCAAGGCATTTGAGTTATCTGTAGGGAGAAGCAGCACCATCTGCTGAGCCTGGAATCCACATTTCCAAACCCTTAGTCCAATGCCAAGATCTGTGTTCCATATTGACTTCGCTTGAGTATAACCTTAGTGGGCACCTACTATCTATATTACAGATAGGAGCTAAAATGACAAATACAACATTCTAAAAGAAACCAAACAATGCCCATTCACATTTGAAAACTGATTTGGCTTAAGGGGAAAGGAAAATATCAAGAATAAAATGTAGCAGGAGTTATTGTCAGTCATAGAACAACGTGTCTATATATTGATCACACCACATTTCTTCTAATCCTGGGAAAACTTTACAAGGTAGATATTATCAATCCCTACCAATAAATAAAAAACTGATATTATCGATGTAGTCCTAGCCAGTAAGTCAATGAACCTAGGTACAAATCCAAATTTGTCTGATTCCAAAACTCATATTCTGTCTATAGCACTTAATAGTCTACTGGGGGAAGGAAGGCAGTCTTTTTCATGTTTTCCTTTTCAATGTGTTAATCTCTGTTTTGTAATTTTAAAAAATCATGGAATATAAATTCCTTAAGGAAAATGACCCTCCTTTATACTTTTCCCACCTAGTCTCACTGCAATCAGTATAGCAATTACACGTAGCAAGAAAATTAAGTAGAAAACCATTCATTTATTCAGTAAATGTGTACTATGTGGCAGGCACTATTCTTGGGCCTGAGGATACAGCGATAAATAAATCATGCAAATCCCAAGCCTTCTTAAAGCTTGTTTTATAATCAGAGAAATTACAAAGCCACAAGAAGCAAATCAAAAGTGTGTTTATTCTTGTCCTCAATTTAAAATTATTTAGAATTACCTGTTAAATGATTGTTTTTAGGGCTGTGGATTAGGTTCTATGGCTGTGTAAGAATTGATGACAAGGTTTAAAACAACACTAATTTGTCACCTCACTATTTCTGTTGGCCAGGAATCCAGCACCATGTAACCGGATTCTCTGCTCAGAGTCTCACGTGTATGGAATCAAGGTGCTGGTTAGGCATGCTGCCTCATCTGATGCTTGGGATTCTCTTCCAGGCTCATTTTCATATTGTTGCCAGAATTAAGATCCTTGAGATTTTTAAGACTGAAGTTCCTGTGTTCTTGCTCAGGCTCACGTACATATCTCTGTTTTGCTTAACCTAAAGTCACCTGATCAATAACTTTAAGTATAACTGCAAAATCTAAATTAAAACCTGTCATTAAAATTAGTCATCTTAACCATGTCTTTAGTAATCTTCTTTGCTATGTAACATCACATAACATAAGAGTGATAACTCACCATGTTCTCATCCTTCCACACTCAGGGGAATTGTTCGTAGAATTCTGCCTATCACAGGCTTTAAAGGAGCTTGAGAATTAATTTCTTCCAATTATTTGCTTTATATTTTTCATTCGCTCAATATATATATTTACTAGGAATAGTTAGAAGTGACCTTTGTGATGGGCTGTAGTTAAGTAAGTGGGTAAGATAGAAGTCATTGCCCTCAAGTGTCTAAAAATCTAAAAAAAATCAATGTTTAATAGTAATAAACAGTATGGTAACTTCAATAAAATAAATATATAAACATACAAATCTGATTTGACTGGGGCTACTAAGCATGGAGGCATGAGAAAAAAGAAATACACAGATTTGTCACAGAGCGGGTGCCGGGCATCTAAAATGGCCAGAAAGCATTGTGAAAATGATGCAGTAGCTACTATACTAGTAAGTAGATTCAAACTCTTCCAAATAAATAGCCTTTATTTTGAGAGTTCCATGGAAGGCATTACCATGGGGACATATTGTTACTTACTAATATTAGCCTATTGGCCATTT
This sequence comes from Arctocebus calabarensis, assembly GCA_963573935.1. Taxonomy (NCBI): domain Eukaryota; kingdom Metazoa; phylum Chordata; class Mammalia; order Primates; family Lorisidae; genus Arctocebus; species Arctocebus calabarensis. The sequence goes on along the minus strand of CAUYON010200402.1, from coordinate 4,281 downwards.
AAAACTAAGAAGGCTGAATTTTACCCCTTCTATTCAAGTGTACCTTGCCAGGTATGGCAACCCTTCCATGGACTAATTAATTTTCAGTTAAGTCTGGAAAGGAAAATTGATGAGCCTATAGAGAGGATCTTTCTCCATATGTGAGTTGGATCAGAGAGGTCCTAGTTTTTGTTAACAATAACAGGATCTACTGGCTTTATTACTTTCTTCCATGTGCAGGTTGGAAATACAGGTTAAGTCATACCACTAGTAAATTTGTAGCAAAATCCCACGGGGTAATAAAAAACAGTGAACACATTCATTTCTTGGCTTTCATATGGTGGAAGTACACGGATGGCTGTGCTCAAAAGGGTTGACTTTGTATAGCTCTGTTTGTAGTTACACATGGTCTGTATAAACAGATGAAGGGTCCTTGGCTTCCTCTAGACCAGGAAGGGTAGTGAGAGTCTAACAGCCAAAAGCAAAACACTGATTGTTGGCTACAAACAAGTCTGATCAATGGTCTGAAAGCGTCAACTCACCATTCTATTAATATTTCCTCAGCAAGCACTTCATCCTGTGCCAGCCACTGCTGTGTGCCCCGTTTGATTTTAGAGCCTGGCTATTCCTCATCCCTTGGTTTTCTCACCAAGCACAAGGGTGCCAATAGGCTGCTTGTTGCCTCAAGATAGCAGGTGGCAATGTTGGCAGTTAAACAGTCAGCAAGACTTCAATCTTACTTTTATTGCTCTTTCCAGAAAAACACAGAACTGAATGAATGCACATTTCCCCCCACCTCCCAAGTATTTTCAACTGTTAGATTACTTGGGGAAGGGGACAACTTAGCAACACAGAAGTTCCATCTAGTTCAGAAACCCTAACTGATATTTACTACAAGAATGGAAAAATTAGTTCTACATAGAAAGAGGCTGCCTAACACATCAGGGAGATTTATTTATTTATTTGGTAAAATGAAATGTGGGAATTGTGTTTTACAGTAAGATTTTGCGAGGTTAATTGTTTAATTGATTGATCCACTCATGTCGTCTGGTGGATTTCATATCATCCGATGCTAGCAAGAAACATGATGAGAACTCAGTTGATTCTCTGCCCAGATCCCTCAGAATCCCTTGTGGTGTCATCCTGTGCTCCCACTCCCAGCTTCTCTGTGCTGCCCACTCAAAGGTTTGCTCCCCCACCTAGCTTCAGGGGACTGTCTTGGGATGACTGGGCAGAGCAATGGGAGTGCTTGGGATTTAACACCTGCATTCTTTCTTCATCATGTGGCTATTCAATTTTTCCTACACCATTTATTGAATAGAGCTTCTTCTTCCCAGTGTTTTGGATGAGATTACTACTTGGATGAACCGGTAGACTGAATAAAGCAGATTACCCTCCTTCATGTGGGTATGCTTCATCCAATTCATTGAAGATCTGAATAGAATAAAAAGGCTGGGTAAGGAAGAGCTCCTCAAAGACTAATTGCTTTAGCTGGAGCATCGATCTTTTCCTACTTTCAGACTTGAACTGAAAAGCCAGCTCTTCTTGGGTCTTGACCCTGCCAATTCAGGGACTGGAGCTAAATCATGACCTCTGTGGGGTCTTCAGATTGTGAAGTGCAGATCTTGGGCCACCATAGTCACATAATTCCTTATAATAAGTCAATCTCTCTCTCTCCCTCACTCTATTTTATATATATATATATATATATATGTATGTGTATATATATATATATGTATGTATATATATATATACATATATGAGAGAGATAAGACATGACAAAATAAGATATGTTTGTATTATATAAATAAACACACAACTGGTTCTGTTACTATGGATAATCCTCAACATCTCTAAAGTAGGAATTTCTCTATGTAGTCTAAGTTAAGAGCTACTGATAGCTTAAATTTATCTTATCCCCTTTGCCCAGCCAGAAATCTTTAGGCAATGACCATGTTGCATTGGATTTAAAAAATTGTATTTTCATGAAGCTTTGCATAAAGAATAATGCGAGAAAAAATACATTAATTAAAAAATTTTTTATTATACTATCAGAACTTTGAGTGGATACAATTCAGAGAAGCAAATTTTGATTCAAGAAGTAGAAGTTTTTCATAAGAGGATTAATACAGGAAGTTGGGCTCCAGTGGAGTCTGTAAATTCAGGAGAGGCATGAGGTGAGAAAGATTACTGGAAGGTAAAAACAGACTCTTGGCCAAACAATTCCAGTGGTGATTTTGATTAATAGAGAACTCAAATTAATCCAGATGAAGAAAGCCAACAATCCCATAAATCAATGGGCAAGAGTCATCGATTTTTAACAAGTGTACTCCTTCAGTTGCTTCCTCACCCATGCCATCTTTTTATCCAGCAGAGTTCCCGGCTGCCCCTGCTGGAACTCAGGCCCTGTTATCTCTCCGGGAAATACTGCACTGTCGCTGTATTAATCTTCCCACATTTGGTTCTGTACTAAATCCACCCCGTAGGCTCCTGGCTGAGGGATCATCCAATATATAAAACTAATCACAGCATGTTTCTGTTCCATGTTCACCAGTTCAATATTTTCTTGTGACTCATCATTTTATCACATAAACCCCTGATGTTTTTGATGAGAGTGTTTACACTGAACAGCTCACCCGTGGAGCAGGCCGTTTCTCCTGGCACTTTCTCCCTCCCATCTTTCAGTCAACACTGAGCAAAGCTGTCTCCATCTTCAAGCGTCTTGTTGAGATCGTAAGACTATGACGGCTTAGCCAACCGACTCCCTGACTCCCTGCACCCTGCTGCTTGAGCAGTTCCTTCTTGCCAATCACAAGTCTATGCAGTAACTTGGAAAATTCATTCATTTACTTTAAGTAAGTGTGTGCTAATGGGAGCCATTGTGTGCACACTGTGCTTCACTCAGCTGTGCAATTTAATGATTCAGAGTGGGCTCAGGTCCAGAGGTAGCACATGTAGGTTGAATCATTGCTAATGTGTTATGGTCTTCTGTGTTTTATTTAAACCATTGTCCATTAATGAGCCTTTAGTTTGCTCACATATTTCCCCCTACAACGTAGCATGAATTTCCCGCTGCATACTCTTTGCTCACATGTATAAGAATATCAGTTGGAAAATGACCAGAAGTAAAATCATTAGGGAGATGGACATGAAAATTCAGGTTTTTTGTAGAATCAAGATGAGGGTGTAACTAGGAAGAAGAAACTGGGAGTTTGCAGAGTCAGGAAGCTCATTAAGGAATCAGTACCAGACCAGGAGGCAGGGAGATGAAAGGATTTGCATGTCATAGGAGATTATTCAGACCCCTGGGTGGAGAGTGGATTCCCCAAAGCTTGCCAGGGCCCAAAAACCTAATAAGAAAGCAATCCTCGAGTTCTGGGATAGGAACGGTGGTGGACTTTGCTGAGATAAGGATAGTGAGCAGTGCTGAGTACATGTGAGCATCATACACAAGGTGGTCGGACTTGGTCAGTGATGAATACCCAGTGACTGGTGCCTGCACTTTTTTCTCTGTACCAGAACAGAGCCTTGCTACTATACCCCTAGCACCTGTAACAGTGCAGGGCTGTGCACACAGAAGGTACTCAGAAAATTATTATTGGATGAATACAAGCTATAATGCAAACCAGGACGTGTTTCTAACAACGTGTTTCTTTTATTGGGTTGTAGACACAACCACGTTTTCATTGTTTATATGCAACAAGCTTGTGTCTTTCACTTTATTTGTATTTTTGTCTTAAGTCCTACTACTGTAAACAATTTTATATAACAATCACTAGCCCTCAAAAAGTTATTTTAAATCGTGGTTGTGAGTAGAATCTTTTCAATCTGGAAACTCAGAGTTCTGGAGTTCCCAAAAATATATTTATGTACATAAAATACCTTTTCCTGTCCCTCCATCCTATATTTTTGGGAGTTTCATGAGTTGTTTGTCTCTTGTTCTTGATCCTACTCTTGGCCAGGGAGTAGGATTCTAAAGAATTCCTCATTTAATCTTTTATTCTATTTGTTTCCAGCTATTATATTTTAAGTTTTCAAAAGATCTTTCTTCTTTTCCAGTTTCTTTTCATGGTAGTTAGTCCCTATGTCAAAAAGAGTTCTCTTATTTCTTGAGAATATCAGTTTCTGAGGTGCAGCCGTCTTCCTCTGCTTCTTGGTTTTTTTTTTTTTTTTTTTCAGTTTTTGGCAAGGGCGGGGTTTTAACCCGCCACCTCCGGTATTTGGGGCCGGCGCCCTACTCCTTCAGGCAAAGGTGCCACCCTTGCTTCTTGTTTTTATTACAATCTCTCCGAGGTTTTGTTT
>CAUYON010200400.1:0-26539 GCA_963573935.1 Arctocebus calabarensis | reverse complement strand
GAATTTGAAGCAATTATATTCTTAAATATTCTATGAAATCTTCTCTTGATAATGTTCGCAGAACTTAAAATGTAATATCTCAGGTTCCACTATGTGTCTGTTTTCACTTCTCACCTTTGCATTTTAAAAAAAACTTATTATATTGTCATCCAATGCCCTTTCCCCGACATATGTTCTTGGTGTCCTTGTCAGAAATGAATTGGATGACAATATATGGACTTATTTTGGGGTTCTCTGATTTGTTCCATTGGTCTCTTTATCTTTTTTTATGCCAATTCCACGCCAATTTGGTCTCTATAGCTTTTGTGTAATACATGTAGTATATTTTGAAGTCCGGTAATGTGATGCTTTCAGCTTTGTTCTTTTGCTCAGAATTATTATGGCTACTCAGAGTATTTTGTGGTTCTTATAAATTTAAGGATTTTGTTTCTACTTCTGTGAAGAATATCACTGGTTTTGTCACAGGGACTGCATTGAATCTGTAGGTCACTTGTGTCATATTGACATCGTAAAAATATTAATTCTTCCAATTCATGAGCATGACATATCTTCCCAGTTCTTGTTTCCTCTTCAATTTTGTTCATTGAAGTTTTATAGCTTCCTTCTAAATATCTCTCATCTCTTTGACTAAATTGATTCCTAGGTATTTTATATTGTCTGTAGCTATTATAAATAGGATTGCTTTCCTGATTTCTATTTCACATTGGTCACTGTTGGCATATAGATTTACTGGGTTTTGTATGTTGGTTTTGTATCCTACAACTTTACAGAATTAATTTATCAGTTTTAATCACTTTTTTGATGGAATATTTAGGGTTATCTAAATATAAGATAATATCATCTGCAAACAAAGATAATTTAACTTCTTCCTTTCCAATTTGGATGGCCTTTATTTCTTTCTGTTGTATGATTGCTCTGGCTAGGACCTTCAGTATTTAGTTGAATTAAAATGGTAAAAGTTGAGTATCAACCATATCTTGTTCCAGATATTAGGGGAAAGGCTTTCCATAGTTTTCCATTCAGTGTAACATTAGCTGTGGGTTCATCAATATGGCCTTTATTGTTTTCAGGTATGTTCCTTCTGTACATAGTTTGTTTAGAGTTTTTACCATAAAGGGATGGATTCTGAGTTTTGTTAAAAGTTTTTCAGCATCCGTTTAAATGATCAGACAGTTTTTCCCCCCTTGGTTTTGTAATATAATCTGTCACATTTATCAATTTGCTGATGTTTAACCATCCTTGCATCCCTGAGATAAATCTTACTTGATTACGGCAGATGATCTTTTTAATGTGTTGTTGCATTCGGTTTGCTAATATTTGCTTGAGATTTTTTGCATCCATGTCTATAAGGATACTAGTGTGTCCTGGTCTGGTTTTGATATCAGGATAATGCTGACCTTATAGAATGAGTTTGGAAGTATTCTTTCCTCTTAATTTTTTTTTGAAAAACATGAATAGAATTGGACATCTCAAAGGGGATATCCTGGTACTACAGGAAGGCTGGCTGACAGTCGATGGTCAGGGCACCCATGAGATGTACCTCTTACTGTGTTGTGCTGCTGAACAGCCACGCTGATTTGGTTTCTGCTTGAACTGAGATTCAGACTAGTTTCCTAGTCTGGGGATACTTATCTTCACTCCCCACCCCATCTCTGACTGTCCTCAGGAATTTTTCTCCCTCTGATATTTCCTATGGGTTGAGGCAGGGACGCGTCTCCTGCCAGGGAACCCAAGATGGCGAGGAACTGACTGGCCACTTCGAATTCCTTTTTTCCAGTGTAGTAACTATGAATTGGGGAAAATTTTTCCACAAGCTTGGTGCATGGCTTTGGGTATCTTGAATATAAAATTTGGTTTTCCCAATATCCTTGTGGAGTTTTTTTCACTTCTCCATGGCCCTGAAAACTACCCCATCCTCCTGGTTGAGTTCTCTGGGGCTTTGCTGGTGACAGTCTCAATGCTGTATATTTGTTTTTGATTTTCTATGGGGGTGGGGGTGGCACTAGTTTGCCTCTGCTCTGCCATTTTGGTGGCATCATTCTCTGATTTATATTAAAACTTTTTTGAAAGGATGAAGAGCAAGAGAAAGGGCTTTGTTTACATCCCAGGATTTACACAGAGATGTCTGCTAAGTGGGATTATGTTTCAATAATTGCTTATTGGGAACATTTTATTTAAAATATTTAAATAAAAAATGAAAATACTTTGGTGGCACATATGGATTTCTAATTAAATTAATAATGTCATTAGTTGAATGCTTTTATCTCCCAGGCATTTTGCTTTTATAACTAATTTTTATTTTTATTTAGTTACTTATGTATTTTTTTTTTGGTAGGGACAGAGTCTCACTTTGTCCCCCTCAGTAGAGTGCCGTGGCATCACAGCTCACCGCAACCTCCGGTTCCTGGGCTTAGGTGATTCTCTTGACTCAGCCTCCCGAGTAGCAGGGACTACAGGTGCCCACCACAACACCCGGCTATTTTTTTGTTGTAGTTTGGCCAGGGCCGGGTTTGAACCCACCACCCTAGGTATAGGGGAGCCAGTGCTCTACCCACTGAGCCACAGGTGCCACCTATAACTAATTTTTAGAACAACATGAAGAGAATAATTTCCCCCATTTTGCAGCTGAAGATACAGTATTAAATAATGTGCCAACATGAAAGTCAAGATTGAAAGTCAAATCTCTTTGATGAACACCATTCTCTAGGAAGTTAAGTGATACCTTGCAGTGGTCAACACATGTGGCAGTGAACTTAAGAGATACCAAGCAGGTGGGAGAGGGCAGGAGGGAACAGGTAAAGTTAAACCTAATGGGTATAACACACACTATTCAGGGAGGGGCACACGTGTAACTTTGATTCAAACTGCACAAAAGAAATCCATGTACCCAAAATGTTTATACCCCTATAATATTTGGAAATTTTTTTTTAAATGAACAAAAAATAAAGTTAAACTTCATTGCCTAGTCCATGTTTCTTTCACCATTTGAGCAACTTTTATGATATAACCATATTCACACACATAAACGTTATAATATATGTGGTTACTTTCTAAAGATAAAGAAAATTAAAGCCTATATTATATCTGGGTCCTATAGCTATGTAGATGTTGCTTTCCAGGGGATTCGATCTCATCCGAATCTATAAAATAGTTATATGTAATATATTTTTCAGTACTCCATAAATCTCTTTTAAAATTGTTCTTCACATTGTACTCCAGGATGTGAACTATCTGAGCTGCCATCAAAATCAAGATGATGTTAATATTTTAAAAGTAAATTTTTAAAAAATTTAGAATAAGTGAAACTTTGATATGAGAATGAATAGCAGCATGATTTTTACCAAAATAGGAAAAACATTTGTGAGATTCTTCTGTATAAAAACAGAAAACCTTACCATTTGAAAAAGAGCCTAAAAGAAATCATTTCTTTTGATCCATCTTTTGATGTCATATTTACTGTCCAAAAGGGGATAATGTAGTAATAGAAGTTACAAGGCTTTATTGATAATTTGTGGTAAATAAGCTTTATTGAACAATGACATGTGCTATTTTGTCCTCTTATACTCATAGCAACCTGACAAATTATGTTCATTTTTTTATAATACATTACAGTTTAGGAAACAGAAGCTCAGTAAGGTTAAGTAAGACAGTCAGGATGAAACAGTTGGTAAGGGCCAGAGGGATATTTAAACCCATTTCTCAGGTGACACCTGTGGCTAAAAAGGGTAGGGTGCCGGCCCCATATGCCGGGGGTGGCGGGTTCAAACCCAGCCCCGGACAAAAACTGCAAAATATTAAAAAATAAAAAAAACCATTTCTCCCTGATACGGATTTCTCTGCTTTCCATTATAACTTCTTTAGTGCATGAGGTGATCTTCAACGTGTGTGTGTCCACAATCTTTTAAATAAAATGTTTAGTTTTCCTTTGGCTGCAAGACGCATTCACTTAGGGGATGCATTCTACAAGGGGCAGATGCATAAGTGGTATGGATGCTCATTTTAAGAATGAATTCTAAAATAATGTGCCAAAACTTCAGAACATCCCACTTGGGTGTAGAGAAAGGAGCCCATTCAGCCCCTCCCAAATAGCGTTTACTGTAGTTGCTTCCACAGAATTAATTTTTAGTATCCTTTTGACACCTCAGGTTCCCCCAACTGACCTGCTTTTCCCCATGTCGGAAGCTGTAATAACAGGAGTGGCTGCACCACTGCCAGGAAATTTTGAAAATTAATTTCTAGGATGAAATCTCTTTGGCAGAGAAAAACTGTCTTGGAGAATTAGTAAAAATTCTGATTCCAGGCCGCACTCATGGATGCCTACTTATGGGCAGGGCCGAGGTGCTCAGAATTGGCCAGGTTAGAAATCAATAACTTAAAACCTTAATTTTGCATTAGAACTCCTTGAGAAATGTTATAGAGTAGAGCGCAAAGTTATATGTCTTAAAAAAGATTGAACTTGACTCTTCAAAACCATGTTAGACTTGGGGCTGGCTACTTACACCTTTGTGTGGGGATAGCTTGAGTTTCATCTTCCCTCAAGGCTATTTCCTTAGAAATGTCCAAGGAGTATCAGAGGTAATTAGACCCACGTGTCTCCCTTGCAAAGGAGCAGGTTTGTTCTAAGAACTATATGTTTTTATTCCTAGCAGTAAAACTGGAAAAGTGTACTTGTGGTTGGGGTTCCTAGGGCCAAGGGCTCTGGCACTTTTAAAATCCTTCCCTGTCTCTCACTTTTCATGTTCTTGCCTTTTGGAGTCTTTGACACATTTGGCCATCCCCAAAGGATGGAAGCTTGCTAGAGTGGGAAATTTGCTTCTCTCCAGCCATAAAATTCAGCCAAGCCACATGTAACACATATAAATTTATTTCAAATGTATTTTAAGCTCTTAGTAAGGGGTGATTTAAATTCATAACTGCTAATTTATAATGCAACCTCATTAGATTAGGCATTATGAGCCTCCTGGAGAAAGGAGATACTAGGACATTAGCTGGCTCTTTGCCACACATTCAGTCACCAGCTAACGTCCTATATGTTTGGCCCCAAGTTCCGATGGCCTCTTTCTGTCATGCCAACTGACTTTCCTTGCATATGACTTCTCATCCTGGGTCTGCTAGCTCCTAAAGGAAAAAGCTAAGAGCTAAGCTGGTAGGAAAAACTACCAGCCCATATTAGAAATGTCAAAGCTAGCGGACTTCCTTAGAACCTCAAAACAGTTTCACATTGCTGGGCACAGTATAATCCCAGCACTCTGGGAGGCCAAGGCAGGAGAATCATGACAGGTCAGGATTTCAAGACCAGTCTGGGCAATATAGCAAAACTCTGTCTCTATAAAGAATTAAAAAAATTAGCCAGGCATATTGGCCCCCACTTATAATCCCAGCTACTTGGGAGGCTGAGGCAGGAGGATTGCTAGAGCCCAGGAGTTTGACATAACAGTAAGCTATGATTGTACCACTGATTTGTACCACTTGTGTGGGAGACAGAGTGAGACCCTGTCTCTACAAATAAATAAATACACACATACATACATATATAAGCAAATGAACAATTTCATATTTCCAGTTTGGAAGTGATCAGTGTATCTTCTGTGTCCTGACACTTTACTTCTTTTGACTATGCTCACATAAAAATGCCAGGGTCCTGCTCCAAGGGCAGCACAACCTGTGGATCTTGTACACAATTATGAATTAATAAAAAAAAAAATGAGAGGAAAAAAACATTAAAAAAAAAAAAGACCTGTGGATTTGGTAGCAACCAACTGAAGAAATATAAAGTTAGAAACAATGAAAGATAAAGAGACAAGACACACAGAATAGAATTTTCAAAGGTGGGAACACAGGAGACCACCACCCATTTGTGGGGTTCTGACAGTGGCCGTTCTACTGGGCTTTTATGGAAGGCTATTTGCTCATTAGCCTAGGAGATAAGCTGAAGAAGGGAACAAAGATGTCAGCAGTTTTTTAACGAGCATATCAGCTCTTATTGTTTCTATAATCATTAAACTTAAGGGTCTGAGCAGCCTTGGGAAATCTAGAACCTGAGCCTTGTATGGGGACAGCCTCCTGTCTGTGGTCACAAACACAGATTCCTAGGGAGGTGTTAATCTCCACTAGTTCACTGCAGAGTAAAACACCACTGGCATCAATCTCCTCTGAAGAATCAGTGGGAGAGAGGAATTTTCCTCTCATCACCACCAAAGAAGGTCTTCCTCTGAGATAAGGGATATAAGCCCTCCTACCCATATTTAAGGGCTCGAGCTGTTCCCTTGATCTCTGCCTCAACCAAATACTAATTTCTACCGTGGGTATTTGCTTTGACTGTGAGCTAGGCAGGATCTGGCCTAGTTAATGTTTCTTACTAGGCCTTGCACACAGCTTCCTCTGTGGTCATTATTCCTCAGACTGTTTATAGACCTGGCAGCAATGTTAGTATGCTATATCCCAAATAGACCAGGTTTCTAGCAAAAGCAGAAAACTTGCTCAGGAAAGAAATTTAGCAGCAGCTGGTTTAAAGGTAAACTAGCTGACTTTCCTTTATTCCACCTTGCTCAGCTTACTTTTTTTATTTTCCCCTTTTTCTAGGGGTGTTTTCCCTTGAAAGAATGGAGTCTTTGGTCCCCATACTGCCTGTAACTACCTCTCATGGCCTCATCCTGACCTGTCTCTGCTCCTGCCCTGGCCCCTTATTTATATTGGCAAAGTAGTGAGTGGTATAAGTAAAGGAATAAATCCAGAAAAATATGCATAATTTTAAAATGCTATTAAAAATAATAAGGTAAAATGGTGATTTAAAATACTTTTTAAAAATAAAATTATGTCTTGCCCATTTAAAGTCACACTTTAAAAAATTGTGTGATGTCTACAGTTCTTTACAATTTTGCCCACCAAGCCATTTAGACATGGTGCAGGCATGGGAAAATCACATTAAAATACTCAGTGTAACAAACAAGAGAAACTGTTCCTAAAAAATCTGCCAGATGAACTTGTGTATAAAAAGACATGTGATGTCAATATTAGTTCCTGTCTCAGACTATTTATCTTGTTTTGCAGTCCCACTAAAAATTCAGGCAGCACCACTAAGTGTTTTTTAAAAAATCAATAAATAATTTATCTCTGCAAATAAGACCCTTGCTTTCTGTGGTGAGATTAGTTTCCCAAAGCCTTCAGCATTAGAATCAGCCAGGCCAATTCATGGGAGTTTATAATTAATCCTAACAGGTGAAGGCTAAGTGGGGGTGAAAACAAAGCCAGATGATTCTCTAGAATAGACTTGAAAGGTGGGGTACAGCCAACCAGGTTCTGTGTAAGGACTGCAATGATGAGAAAAAGCTGTAAGTTTGGGGACAGCTTTTAGCAAGATGGTGAGCCTGATTTTTTATGTCTGCCACTAAGAGCAGGACAAGCTCCATATACAGTATCTAAGGCCATGTTCACGCTTCCCTCAAGTGTGAACTGTGTGTGTGCATATGTGTCTCATTCTCTCCATTGGTTCACTTGGAATTCTATTCTTCCATTTATGACTTCTTTTTAGAACATATAATATAAATAAAAAAGAAACCTTACTGAAGCCACGGAGAGCAAAATGCTCGCATCGTCTCGTCTTGTCTGTTGCCCGGGGATTTGTTGGGCAGTGCATTTTCTTCCCTACATCACTGACAGTTTCTCACAGATCGCCAACTTCAGAAACATGCTGTAGCTTGGCTTATGTGAATATCTTTGGCAACAAATGGTGCAAATCTGGCTATGGGGAAGATTACATTGTCCTACTTTAGTTCTTCAAGGAAAAAAGTAGTAACGGTGTGAAGAAAATTGCTATGTACCAATTCCCATAGAAATATGTGTTGTAAAAATCTAATAACCTATTTTGCAAGTTAGTATCTTTTGACTGTTTTTTGGCCTCTCTCACCTAGGAACAGGTTACAGTCTCACGGTACCTCAGTCACACTGTGTCAGTTCAGGGAAAACACATAACCTTGTTGTCTCCAACCTGTACATCTCTGAGAGTGTAGTTTAAAAATTGTTTTATATGGCTTGGCGCCTGTGGCTCAATGGGCTAGGGTGCCAGCCACGTATACCTGAGCTGGCGGGTTCGAATCCAGCCTGGGCCTGCCAAACAACAATGACGGCTGCAACCAAAAAATGGCCGGGCATTGTGGTGGGCATCTGTAGTCCCAGCTACTTGGGAGGCGGAGGCAGTAGACTCCCTTGAGCCCAGGAATTGGAGATTGCTGTGAGCTGTGATGCCACAGCACTCTATCCAGGGTGATAGCTTGAGGCTCTATCTCAAAAAAAAAAAATTGTTTTATATGGTAACAGCTGTGCATTAACAACCTCTGAGAAAACAATTGAATAGCCACACTTATCAGTGACAAAACAAGTTTCTCTCTCTCTCTCCCTTCTCATGTGTACACACAAGCTTTGATATTTTCACTTCCCGGAGTGTTGTGTTGTATAATCCATCCCTACAACTACTGCCTGCAGTAATATTAATAATAGTCACCCCATGCAAACCCCATAAAAAGGTTTTCCCAGTACCCACCACCTGCCACCCACAGTCATTCTTGTTGTTTCTACCTGTGCTTCAGGAAGACCACGTGCATAGCACCAGCTCTCAAAGCATGCGTCCTGCTCTCCCACGGTCCTTACTTCTCTGTCACACTGAGCAGTAAAAGCCCTGACTTGGGAATATCAGCCATCGCCTTCCCCAGCATGCTGTGTGGCGTAGAGTAAGCCTGTCAAAAATAATTGTTTGTAATAAATGAGCAGATATTCAAATGAAGTAAAGAGGCCCCACTAAGAATATGGAAAAAAACAAGTAGCAAAGAGGCTAAATAATCATAAGCATAGTTGTGTTCCTCAGTGACAGGAATTACAAGGGGCCAACACTGAGTGAGTTGCTACAAGCTGTGACGGAAGTTTGGTGTCTCAGGAGAAAGATGACACTGTGAGTAGAGAGAAGCATTGGAACAAAACGTTGAGCTATTGCATTTGGTATTGGGGAGTCTGAACTCTCCAGGTTGAGGCATAAGCTGATGCAGGGGCACATGGTTTCGTTTTAATTAGACCCCTTTTCTTTTATATGAAATTATGATGGGGTCTTTCTGAAAACTGTTTTTTTTTTTTTTTAATTGCTGCAACATTTCTCATTTTACAGATGAAGAAACTGAGCCTCGGATGGTTAAAGTGCAATCTTGGTTAAATGATTCTTAATCGTTGAACTGAGATGATAATTTTTGTGCTCCAATAGACAGCTCAGTGCTCTGTGCCATTAGGAGTGATAATTAGCCTAACACCATACACCTCTAAAGTCCCGAGATATTGTATGTGGCTGCTATAAACAACATGAGCAACAGGCTCAGAACACATTCTTAGATCTCAACTCCTACACAATGGTACTTGTAAATAGGATATTTTGTTAAGAATTAAAAAAAAAAACAGGAAGATAATTAAAGCCTTTTGAAAAACAATTAACTGCTCCTAGGTATTCCAGCGCTCAATTTCAACCATGGGAACTACTAAACCAAAATTTTAAAATGTTGAAAATCAGTGCCAATTTGTAGATAACACACTAAAAAATGCACAGAACAACAGGATCCACTTATTAAACAGTTTCTGCAGTTAGTTTACAAGTAAATAATTCACCATAGATTTAAATAATGGTGGAAAGACATATTCACTTATTAAGAAAATAATTACCAAGCATCTGTATGTGTTCATTAGGCTTCTCCAGAGAAACAGAACCAAAAATAGAATGTGAGATATATATGCGCACTATATATGTGTGTGTGTCTGTGTGTGTGTATATATGTACATATTATACATTATATATACTTCTATTGAATTAGCTCAAAAGATATGTATATATCTATTTATATGTATAGATATAGATATAAAGAGATTTATTTTAAGGACTCGGCTTATGTAATTGTGTGGGCTGTTAAGACCAAGATCTTCAGGGCAAGTTGGCAATTCTAGCCCGAGTTGGTGATGCAGGCTAAAGGCAGTCTGGGGTAGAATTCAGTCCTCTTCAGGGCAATTCAGTCTTTCCTCTTAATAGGATTAGGCTCACTTACATTATGGAGGGTAATATGCTTTGCTCAAAAATCTGTTGATTTTAAAGTTAATCACATCTAAAAAATACCTTCGCAGCAACATCTGGACTGGTATTTGACCAAACAGCTGGCCACTGCAGTTTAGCCAAGCTGATACATAAATTTAATTATCATAGGCTACGTGTCAGAAACTTCAGGGAGCTGGAGGTTACACTTGGGAGCAGTCAAGTGTGAAAGATATCTGGTGAACAGATGGCCACACAAACATGAGTTTCACTGTTCCCAAGCTCCAGAAATAAAAAGTGAGGGTACTTTTAGAAGTTGTAGCAGGAAAACCTGACCCACTCTGAAGGCTTGAGCTAGCACCCCTGAGAAAGTGACATTTGGGCTTGAAGAAGCCTTTTTAAAAGTGATTAACCAAAGATAAGGAAGACTCTGAAATAGGCTGGAGGAAACCTGGATTTGGGGTAAGGCCAGCGTGGTTGGACCCTAGGACTTGTGGGGACATTGGGTGCAGAGGATGTTTAAATGGTGGGACCAACCACATCCTTCATGATCCTGAAGATCATTTATGGATTTGCCCCTGTTAATGCAGAACAATTATTATTTAAAGTCTCTCTGTAGGCTATGTGCCAAATGTGTCAGTAGGGCTAAGCATAGAACACAGGGTGCCTTTGGGGGGCTAGTAAACAGGGCATGTGGAAGTGGAAATGGATTTGAGTGAGGTCTGTTCTGGAGGATATTTTAGAGATCACAGGCATTAGCTATAAGGGCTGAGGGGTAAGTAGCTATCAAGGGTGGTTCTGAGATTCCAAGCTAGCTCACCAGTTCAAGCTCTTTATGATGGGGAACACTGGTTTGGGATTCTGAGTTCACGTCCAGTTGAAGGCACTCATGGTGTAGCCAGGGGGAGAAATCTAACGGGCAGTTGGACACGTATCCCTGAGACTCTGAGAAGACATCTAGAATGAAAGAGAACTGAGAAACTATGAAGGTGGGTGAGATTTCATAGGGGGGATATTGTGATAAAAAGAGAAAGTCCAAGGACCAAGCTCAGAGAAACTCAGAACTAAACATGAGTTACCAAGGGAGGAGATGGGAAAGCAGAATGGCTTGAGCAATGTGGACAAAAGCAGCATCTTCAAAACTGGCAAAGTTGTGTCTTTCTTCCATAGTTACAGCTTTCTCTAATCACATCCAGGAGAGGTTTTCCAATTTTAAGAACTCAGGTGATTGATTTTATTGTGCCCAGGAGTTCCACAACGACCACACTGCCAAGCAAGCCAAATTTACAGCAGAGTCCTTTTATTGAAGAGCCGACTGGCGACTGCTTCAGTGTCCCAACATGGGGTTGCTGAGAGCAGCCCTGAGTGCTTAAGGAGTTGGGTTTTTATGGCTTGGTCTGCATCCTGGTTGGCACACAGGCTGTCCGGGTACATTCAAGTGGGGTAGCAAACAAGCATTGTACAGAAGCAGAATTTTGCGGTTAGTTAGCTATACGTCATACATCTTTGTTTTAATATTTTCCCATACGTCTTAGTTCCATTATTCTTTCCACCTGGTTTTGTTTAAAGGTCAGTCTGGGGATAGACTCAGTTCATTTCCTAGGGAGTTAGTCAAGCAAGAAGTTCGTGAGTTCTTTCCCATCTATCTTGGGCGTAAACCAGACTCACTCCATTTTGTTGAGGGCTTGCAGCCCAGGAATTTGCCAGGAGTAACTGGCAAGTTTTTTCTACTTTAGCCTAGGCCTAACAATTTGGGCCCATCTAGATAATCTGGGATACTCTCTCACATTTAAGGTTCTTAGCCTTAACCATGTCTATACTTATTGCTGTGTAACATTTATATTCACAGATCCCAAAGATTAGGCCATTGTTAGGGAACATTGCAAAAACTGCCAAAGCAAGGGTGTGGAACTCAGCTGAGAGCGCACCCAAGATAAAAACTAAAAATGTTCCGACTGGATGTCTCATGTGGAAATAAACAAGAGCAATTTAGGTTTGAATATCATAGAGAGGAGCTAATAAATTAAATTAGAGAGATTGCAAGTAGATACTTTTTTCAAGAAGTCTGTAAAAAGTGCCAGCCTTGAAACCTACTTAAGAACGAGTGGATATTTACTAGGATTGAAGGAATTATTGTCTATATCCGGGATTTTCTTGGTAGAGCAAGAATTCCACACCCACCCCAGCTCCCAATTCCAGAGATAGAGCCTCTAGTTCTATCCAGAGCATCTGAAGAAAAAAAGGAAATAATTGATAAATTAAAATAAAGTCTGAAGGTAATTGGTAACTGAGAAAATGAAACTAAGATAAATACATATTCTGAAATTCTCTACATTCATTTCAATTTTTAGAAAATATGACAATTACTGTATGGTTTTAGATACATGTGCTCCAGAGCAATCACTCTTCTAATAAATGTGTCTCTAATGAGCATTTGCCAACAGTTTGATGTTGGGAAAATAATGTGTTTCACATCTGCTGTTTCTGAAGCCAAAAGGCTTCAAAATAATATCTGTGGCTAGTGAGGGTTGTACTTAAATGAGAATCAGTGCTAATAGGAAAGAAAAATCAAATGGAATCAAAAAGAAAAAAATACTCTCATATTTATGAATTAACGGAACCATAACGTAGCTGTTAATTGTTGAGTGATTAACTTATTTTTGGTGCTATTCTGAATGTTGTACATTAGCTCATTTAATCATGAAAATGCCTCAATAAAGTAGATGCAATTATTATCTTCATTTCAGCTATGAGGAAACTAAAGCAGTGCACACCAGCCAGGGCTGGAGTTGGTCTAGGTAGCCTGTAAATTTCAAACTGTTGATTACAATCGGTAACACCCAGCAGTTGTTGTGTACTAAGTACTCATTTTATGTACTTCACATATATAAATCATTACATTTTGACTCCAGCACTTTGAGGTGGGCCTTTTCACACCATCCTACAGAAGAGGGAAGTGAGGCACACAGAGGTTAAGTGACCCAAGTAATAATGGTTGAGTCAGAATTACTCACACAGCTTGGCGCCAGAATCCAGTTTCCTCTCCACATACCTGAAAGGTTCTGTTTTTGAAACTTTCTCATGTAGACAGAGTATTTTCTCAGACATTGCTGCTATTGATATTTTAAAAGTATTTGAAAGTAAAAAAAAATTGCTTTTGATGGGCCAGTAAACTTCCCTTTTTGAACTCCACTTTCGCTGAATGAAGAATGAGGTAATCTGTCAATAACTTTTAGGTGCACAGTTCTATGATCAAAATGCTTTCGAGATCATGTTCCAAAATCTCTTCTTTTGCCAGTTTTCTATTGTGTTTTGACATGCTGGGATTTATTCTGTGTCTTATTATTGTAATGATTAATAATCATTCATAGTAAGCATTAGAGAGTACTGTATGCTAAGTGCATTTCATGGTGAGTCTACTTCATCCTCATACAAGCTTTCCTCTTAGTTATATTACCTTCCTATTTTACAGATGAGGAAACTGAGGTTAGAGCTTAGAACCTTATTCAAGTCACATAACCAGGAAATGGCAGCACCGGGATCAAACCCAGAAAGCCTCACTCTTGAAACTCAAAAGTCCAGTCTGTTTACCATCTTGCCCTTCTGTTGTGTGTTTCAAATCTGAAACACAGAGTCGGATCCCTTGGGCTACAGATAAGAATGTAGAGTCAGAGGAAATGAATGACCTGTCTCAACTCACAACTTTCTCACCCACCCAAGTGGCAACTTCCACAATTAAGAACCTTTCTCTTGGATTTTGTATATGGGATCCCAAGGAGCAGCTTAAGATATGAGGAGGGGAAGCAGTGATTTAACCATGTGAGAAGCACAGACAAATTAGCTCCCTCATGGTGAACACAGGGCAGGACGCTGAAGGGAGATACAGTGTCTGAATTGTGAGTGAAGCTTCTGGACCTCTGCTTGTGAATGGGAACTGAGGGAGGCCTCTCCAGCATGGATGTGTGTGTGCACATGTGCAAAACCGTGTCTGTGTGTGGTGTCCTCAAATAGTTAAGGAATTGCACAAAGTTGGGTACCAGACCCTAAAGAAAACATATTACTTATGGGGAAGGAAGCAGCTGATCGAGTATAAGAGGATATTAAAAAAACAAAAGATCTGTCTCAATTTGGCCATAAACTGGGAGGATGGAGGCAGCCTTAAGATTATTCCCTATTAAAGAAATTCTTGGAAACACTGATGTAGTGGGAAATGACTGTAACCAAACCAAGGTTTGGAAGGCTGGTGAAATCCACTAGCCCAATCTTTGGCCTGCACACAGTCCGCCAGTCACTTCAGACGGCAGCTGTTTGAGGCCCATGTTTCAGAATGAGAATCTATGGCCACCATTCCAGTGATTACCTGTACTCCTGGTGGAGAAAGCCATTACTGATCTAAATCCATCTACATCTACTTAATCTCCAGTCTGTCCTTAAGAAAGATAAAAAACATAATGTCAGCATCCATCCAAAGACCCTAATATTCCTGGAGCCATCACTAAATCCCCTTCATAATCTCCCACTTGCCTATGAGATACTTCATTTCCTTCCACTTCTACCTACTTGTCTGGTTTTTGTTCTCAATTGTACATCTTCCAACACACCAGAATGCCAGGTATCATTTATGAGACTCAAGGTATTTGTACCATGCAGGAAATGACCGTTTTTCTCAACTTTGCTGAGAAGCAAAGAAGTAAATTTCATGCCCACAGTGGGACTAGGATTTTGTGAATAATGAGGAATCCCTAAAGAAGAGAACATTCCTTGCAAATCTATCCTTTCCTAGTCTTAGTCTTTAATGGCCAAAGCAGTAGTGATAATAATGTTCTTAAGAGGAGTTATCATGGGAATGAATCATGTATCATTTGGGAATGTTTAACATGTCCTTAAGGTTAGGAATACCATTCAGAAGTCACGAATTCCAAATCTGTGGGATGTACAGTGGCCATTCATGAAGAGTAATTTCATTATTCATTCTGATCGACATTTATGATTGTTGAAGTTGACTAACACTGTCTCATGTTGCTTACAGGAACGTAACCTGGAATAGTTTAGCTATCCCAGACACACACTGCTCACCAGAGCTGGAAGAAGGATACCAGTGCCCACCTGGGTTTAAATGCATGGACCTTGAAGATCTGGGACTTAGCAGGCAAGAGCTGGGCTACAGTGGCTTTAATGAGATAGGTCTGTCTTACTGGTAAAACACATTTTCAGTTTCTATTTTATGATGTTGATGATGGAGAGAATAATTGCATAATTGATATTTCATGTTATGACTGGCTATTGTATGGAAGAAACACAGATGCAAATTTTAATTCTGTTCTGATATCATAGTACCTACTACTCTACAAGCTGTAGCATATGGACTATGTGTACATGCAGCCGTGTTTGTACAGAGTTTAAGGTATCTTATTTTAGACTTTTAATTCATAATTACAGCATTTTAAAATATATGTTTGTTGAATGATGTTCAGGGTTGTTGACACAAAGATAAACAAGACTCGATCCTTAAGGTAAGTCTTAAAAACAATAATAGTAGATATTGATGAGTGCCTGAGAGCCAACAGTGCCCCTGGAACAGAAGACAACTAATGAAATAATGAATGTCATCAGCTATATATATAAAACAGATGTATGGGAAATGCTTGTAGATAGGAACAGCGTGCTCACATGTGGACATTTCTTCTTGGCTGGTCTCATTAAGTCCTGCAATGTGCCATTGTTAGGACTGAAAATGCTGCTGAGAGACCACCGTGCACACATGTAAAAGCAAAGGAGTGTCTTTATTCAGCATATGCTCGGGCCGCAGAATTTTGACAGTCAGGCTGCTCAATCTGCGACCTCCTTACAAGGGATGTTCAAGCTCTTATACTATCACAAAGCATCTTGGGTTGCAAGAAAATGCTAGGGGAGATCGCGGGGAAAAAACTGTGTGAGGCTACTGGTTGGCTGTTCAGAGTCCAAGGGGTCCTGATAGGTTGAAGCCCTTTGCGGTCAAGGACTTTCTAAGAAGGTCGGTGTGCTTGCTCCTGAAATGGGGGTCCCCACCTAGGCTGGCTGCCTCCTCCGTGGGTGGTGCTGCTTGTGTTTTTTCCCAGAAATGGGCCTGGGGCTCAGAATGGGACCCAAATAGCATCCACCACAAAATGGTGTCACTGCTGCCTCTTCACCACCACACACATAATTAAAGAATGTAGTATTTGCTATTTACTTGACATTATTGTGTTTCTTATAATTCCATGCACATTGCACATATTTTATTCTTAAAACAAAAAAATGAGATTCTAAACAAGCATTTTATGCTTTGAGGTTGTGCTATCAGAGTTATTTTCTTTAACTAATTTTTTCCCTTAACGTTACAAGGCCCAGATGCATTTGAGAGTATTCCTGACACCTTTACTCAGAGGTTAAGAGAAAAAACTTAAAATATGCAATAGGGTGGTGGTTGTACTTTTCTAGAAATTGTGTCTATGTCCTGGCCTCTGATGTGGTTTCACATCTCAGGGGGCACCTGTGTGACAAGGGATTTCATGACCAGAGATGAGCCTGGTGCCTGTCAGTCCTGAATGGCATCTGCTAAAATGATCCCCCATTAGAAAAGGCATCTGCTGAACCCCATTCCCATCCCAGCTTTCCGTTCGCAGCAGCTCCTGGATGGTGTAATGACCTCTGGCCTAAGCACTGGAATTTTAGAAAGAATATGTGAAGGTCTTGTGTTGATTGAGGAATACTATCTTCCCTGATTTATGAACAAAACCACAAAGTTGCAGCTTTTAGGCAGCATGTAATGCTGAACTTAGACTGAAAAAGACCAATAGTGGCATTTTATAGTCTTGTTTTGCAAAGAATATCTTAAATTTTCTACTCTTATACTTCAGTGAGCCCTCACTTTGGATCTCCAGCCTTGTAGTTAGAAGGTATCCTTCCTTCTCTTTTGGCTAATGACATAATTCCCTGTTTCACAGAAATCTATGTAAAGCATTTCAGGTTGCTCAAGTTATACTTTCTTAAAACTGTCTAGCTTTATAACCAATCTTAAATTCTTCCTTGTCTCAAAAGTGCAATGGCCTCTTGTGAATTATTCCAGTAATTCTCAGGCATGAGGTGAAAATCATTGATGTGGTATGGAAGATGAGGCATGAAGAGGTGGTAGGCTGCGTAGAATGACCTCCAGCAATCCTACCAGGGGGCATGACCAAAAGGCCTGGTCATGAGAGTATTCCTGACACCTTTACTCAGAGGCTAAGAGAAAAAACTTGGAATATGCAATAGGGTGGTGGTTGTACTTTTCTAGAAATTCTAGAAGGTCTTTCTTTCAGGGGCTAACTGGATGTACCTGTGTCTTCTATGATAAATGGCCACCATTCAAGGGCTCAGCTGTCCTTGCGTGTGCACACACACACACACACACACACCCTTCAATCCTTTTAAATTATATATCTAAACAGATTACATCCTATCCATTTTTTAATACAGCAAATGTGCATAAATTCAAAATGCTGTATTATTTTCGAGTTGATTCATCTTTCTTCATTCAGACTTATAATAATTTTTTAATAATGTAGGGTAAAATCTCTCTTGGAGAGAGAAAGAAGTGTGTTGCTGAAGAGGGCTGACTCTCAGAGGGAATTTCCCTGTGGGCAGTAGGCATCTACTAAAGCAATTATCTTACTATAGTTGTACTATTAATTTGCACTTTTATATCCCAAGGATTGAAACTCCTTGAAAACAGGAAGTGCATCTTTTCATCTTCATGTCTCCAGGGCCTAGTGCAATGCCTGGCTCGCAAGGAGAGCTCCATAAATATTTACCAGTGGACTGGACAAACTGTGGGTCCTTTTGAATTTATTGGTAACCAGTCATGTTTGCATTAGGAGACAGAGCTGTAATAGAGAATTAAGTTGTTTTCCTCTTGTTCTTTTCTCTGATTTCGTCTGTTTGTGTTGGCAATTTGCTATTCCTCCAGACTCTTCCCTTTCTTTTCAAACTTAATTTAGTATGTTTGCTTCCTTTCCTCCAGGGAAGATTAATCATTGTATGACATAGTCATTGGATAATGAAATGTTGATTTTGTATTATGGTCAAAAAAATTTTAAACAGTCATTATAGTTTAGATTGCAATTGATAGCTACTTCCTAATATTAAGTATTTCTCTCTGTAGATTTAAAAATTGCTATATTTTAAGTTATTTTTAAAGTTCTTATGGAAGCAGAAGACAATATTTCCCCCAATATGAAGAAAAGAAATTATTTTATTAGACATATGTAATTATTTATTTATATATGTGGTTAAATTTACAGCACAATTAGTTGCCTAATTGTGCATATGAATTTAGCCACTATACTAGTATTCGTAAGTAATCATGCTTAAATGGAGCACGTTTCCTTTGCAAATAAAATTATCATGCAAAACATTGAATTTCAACTCATCTATACAATTTGTTATGACTAGCTTCATGTCTCATTAAAATTTAGCATAGATGAAATTGAAAATCTCAAACTTTAAATTACATTAAAAGCCAGAGTCATGAAGTAGAAAAAAAAAATCCAAGGAGTCCCTATTGTAAGCTTGGAGAGCAAAGATATCTTTGGCCCTTTGTATCTCTAAAATCATCCAAACATCAAGAAGACTGAAAAACAGAAATACAATTTCCATATTTAAGGACTCTGAAAAACCCATAACTGTGAGCCACAACTCCAGAGGCCCAAGTGTCTAACAGAAAACTTGCTGAGAGGATTCTTCATACTGTCTCTGTCAGACACAGCCAGCAAGGCACCAATATTCTGGAATAACACGTTCTGGAGGAGCACAGCAGTCCCTTTTGACTCAGGGAACAGTGTGCAGGCTGACAATGGGAGCTTCCTAAGATCCCACAGGTATGGGAGAGTAGAGGCCCTCAGCCCTGCAAGCAGCCATAGGAAGACAGAGTGGAGGAGGCCACGTAATGGCCCGGTGCTGTTGGTCTGGGCTGACCAGGATGAGGAAAGCATAACTGAATGGTTTCAAGTCTGGCTTTAAATCATATCAATTCCCAGACATCATTCCCAGGACAATTAAATAAAAATCTTAGAGTGGGCCAGGTGCAGTGGCTCATGCCTGTAATGCTAGCACTCTGGGAGGCTGAGGCAGGTGGATTGCCTGAGCTCACAAGTTTGAGACGAGCCTCAGCCAGATCGAGACCTCATCTGCCCGTTGTGGCAGGCGCCTGTAGTGCCAGCTACTCGGGAGGATGAAGCAAGAGAATTGCTTGAGCCCAAGAGTTTGAGGTTGCTGTGAGCTATAATGCACTCTACCAAGGGTGACAAGTGAGACTGTCTCAAAACAAAATCTTAGAGTGATCTAAGCACTAGATGGTTTTTAAGTGCTCTTCAGGTGATTGTAACGTGGGTGCATGCAGTATTGCGAGCCCCAGGAGTAAAGCAACACACACACACAACCTTATCTTATAAAAATCTTCATTTCTGTCTTAGGCCATTTTGGTTATTATTACAAAATGCCATAGACTCAGTGTATTATAAACAGAAATTTATTTCTCACAATTTGGAAGCTGGGAAGTCCAAGGTCAAGACCAAGACAATGTACGATTTCCTGTCTGGTTTGAGGGTCTGCTTCCCAGTGTATAGAATTTCACCTTCTCTCTATGTCCTCACATGATGGGAGGGGCACAGGGTCACTCTTGGATCTCTTTTATAAGGGTGCTAGTACCATGCATGAGGGCTCTACATATGACCTCATCACCGCCCAAAGGCCCTACCTCTTAATTCTATGTACCATCACCATGAAGGTTAGGATTTCAACATACGAATTTTGGAAAAATACAAGCATTTGGTCTATTGCATTACTCCATTCCTCTTCTGTGGCAGATTCTGGTCTTATGAAAAGTGATGTCAAAGGTGAGTAGTAATTTTCAAAAACAAGGACCATATCTATAGAAATATACTTTGAGGTACATTTAAAGCTGAAAAAATATTTAAGCTATACAACTCCTAAAAACTATGCATAAAATAAAAGAACTGAAATACAGATGTAAAGGATAAAACTTGTCTTTGTAAATAAACATAAAACAGTCTTAACACTGTGATGTTTTAGTGAAGTTACTGGAATTCAAAGCTAAAGAAAATGTCCATTAGGTATTCAGAAAAAGCAATGATCACCTTATAGAGGGAGAGACATTAGAGAGCCTTGAACTTTAGGTCAGTATCCACCTCTAAGATATGGTGACACGATGCTTACAGATTCCATAGGGAAAGAATGGATCAAACTCTTTCTGAATATTTTGGAAAAGAGAAGAACTCAGAGTTTGTATTTTACATGTAATTATCTTCAAGACAGTCAGCCAATCAAGAATGGCTTTTCATGAGCCTAATCTCTAGTATCTGTTCACCATAGGGACAAAACTAATATAACTGTAGGATTTACAGAGTATAGTGTAAATATTGCATATTATGATTATGTAGAAGAGAGAAAATGAAAAATAGGGAGGTAGTGTGATGATAATGATGTTTTAATGTTTATATCTACTTAGCAGTCAAAAAAAGTACCAAATTATTTCCATATGACTAATAATATGGGAATCAACTCCTATTAAATCTTAATGTTATTTTTTCAAAAGAAAGATAACCAACAGTATATTTTAACCTGAATGCATGTATGCTATTTGATGGAGTGTACTTGAAAATGATATAAGCAGATGACTCCTTTGTGTTCAAACTTGCTAGAAGCTCAGCGGTTCAAAAGAAAGACCCTGTGGCAAAACATGAACGTATCTCTGTCATTTGAGGAAAAGTGACATGAGAATAAAGAGCAGCTTATAGATGCTTTCAGATTAACTCACTGGCATCAGTATTCTTACCTCCAGTTTACCACTAAGGTTATTCAGTATCTTTCAGCAAGGGAGAACCCTAGGGGGGGAAGGGGACGAAGTATTCCTAAGCTTGCTTCCTGCCTGCTTACCTCATGGCCCATATTTTATTTCATTCTAATCAATACACAGCCTTCTAGAAGACAGATCTTTGGTGTCCTTTGGCCTTCATTCATCAATTACTCCTCTCTTGTCGCTTTCAAATATCTCCTCACTTTGCCTCTTAAAATCTTATCAACACTTAGCCTGGGCCGTTGAGTTTTCTGTTTCATGAAGCCTCACACGTGAATTTAATTTTATTTATTTACCTATCCCTGTACATTTGAACTTGTGACCCTGGATTTGGATTTGACCTGGTCCCTGTCCTTCAGCAGTCCCCCACAGGCACTTCCACCTGCAGGGCACAGAGCCAGGTTTCAGCCAGGCTGCTCCTCACACCATCGCCAGCACTAGTAGTGTATTTTCTGGCCTTGGCCTCCTCCCTGGGCCATATGATGACTGAGACGCTGGCTGTTTCTGCATCTCTCTTTCCATGTAAAAATGTTTCTGTCTTTATATATGGGTACATTTTCTAGGGCTCATTCTTAGGGACCCTTGACCAACTAATTCCCTCTAAGAAGTCAGCCTGTGCACGTAGCATAACACACGCTCCCCATGTTTCAAACCTACCGAGGAACAGACACTATTGCAAGGACACAGTGGGAGATTTCAGATTCTGTTTAGCAGACATTCGAATTCCAGGACTGAAGTGTGTGTGGGGAAGCAGGTAGTAAGCATACAAGGAAAGGTGTCGGGATTTGCAGCACCCAAAGTCCCCAGCACAGAGGTGAGACAGAATCACAGCAACTTACCCTGTTTACAGAAGTGTCCTACTTCCATTTTCTGGACACTCCCCACGCTCAGTCTCCCATTTCCTCTGTGTTCCTACGTGCTCAGAAACACAGAGGCACACAGTCTGAGCAGCTAACGAGAGGAGGCTGATTTTCCTATAAGAGAACTGAAGATGAAATTACAGAAATTAAAAGCCAGGAGCAAGAAGGTCTCATGCATTTTGCTCACGCTGTTGTCCAGCTGGGGACACGGAGCAGCGGCGCCAGCTGCACAGAGGTGGGGCACAGCGGCGCCCCCACCACCGCTTGCTGTCTCAGCCTTGCCACAATTCAAACCAAGGCTTCATTAAGAAGGAAATTCAAAAAGTAACTGCTGAAGCTTCATGTTGTTCTTCATGTTGTAGGAGAAGGTAGCATGATTTCGCTTTGGTGAGATGCTGTTTGAGATGTGATGCGCCAGTCAGAAAAAAAAGCAACGCTATGTGGGGAAGAAACACCATTAGATTGGCAATTTACTGTCATGATCTTTCAAAAGAAGCTAAGACAGTTAGTACAGGAGATGAACATAAAGCTATGCAGGTGAGGTGGTTTGAACTCTCCCCCGATTATACAATCAGAGAAAAAATAATAAATGACCCAGTGAATGCCATTTGATGGTAAAATTCAACCTAGAAAGTCACTTAGGAAGTAAATAGACATTGGGCATTTTTGTTGTTATTTTTCCTTATTTGTTTATTTATTTTTAATTTTAATTTTTTTTATACAAATTAATGCGAGGGTACAACTAGGTTACCATGTTTGCGTTTGTTAGGTAGAGTCCCTCTTGCAGTTGTGTCCTGCACCCAAGAGGTGTGTCATATACCCTTACATGGTACCCATTAAGTGGAAGCACAAACATCCCCTCCCTCCTTCCCCCTAAAAACAGACAAAATCCCACTTTAAAAAGTCCAGAATAAATTAAATCTGATTGAAACAACTTCAAAAGAAGCCTATAAACAAGATTAAACTATACATCAGAACATTCCAAAAATAACTAATAGAAAATACATTTAATTAATATAGGCCATTGCTTACATTTGCCTTTTAGAGCTATACGTGATGTGCTTACATTGCCTTTTAGAGCTGTAAATATAAATCCATGTTATACAAACCAATGGTAGTACATGGACCATATACAATGGACTACTTTCCCTATTCCTTATATACAAAAATCAAAAGCCAGGAAAAAGTGAAAACTATGTGCTTGTGGTAACTAACTAATTGTTCAACAGGCAGCCTTCATTTTTGCAATTCCTATTCTGACTTATGACAACAGCTTTTGCTATCATTTACTGATTGCTTATTATGTATCTGGCACCAGGCAAAAACCAACCATTCGGTTTTTAACCCTCAAAATTAATTAAGTTGTCATTATCCCTGCTTGATAAGTGAGAAAAATGATCTGAGAAAGAATTAATTTGCCCCAAGTCACTTATTGGCCCCATTTGGAAGCCAAGGTTTACCCCTCTGCATGCTGAGGTTGAAGCCCCGGCTCCTGGGTGACAAGCTCTACATGATTTCTGAAGTTGGTGGTGGGGACCCTCAGTTCTCAAGGCTTATCAGGACCCCTGGTTCACTGTGCAGTCTCCTTATGATAGTGGAAGAGATGGTCCTCCAGCATAATGACCCAGCAGGCGTAGTTGCCTTTTTCTCTTGTCCTGAAGACTTAGAAGGATAAATGTGGAGAAGATTGAGATCCACAGAAAACTGACAGCCCCTTGGGGGGGTGTCTCTAGCTTTCAACCTAGTCCTTCACATTTTGTTGTGACAGAGTTAGTTAAATGTAGGAATCTAAATATAAAAAATATATAACTAGGAGGCAATGCACTTTCACTTGTACAAGGTAATTTGTTGAGCTGTAAACATCTGGCTAAGAATGAGGGATAATGAGTCTCTAATGAGTAAATACTACTTTTGAGACAAAATTAGATGGTGGCCATATAGGCTAGACATGTGGGAGAGATCTTAGAAAGCAAAAGAAAATACATTATTTGGTATATTTTAGTGAAGTTGTTTGAACTTATTGAACTAAATTCAAAACATCATTATAAGATCTATCTACTATATGTAATTTATAGCTGTGTGCATTAATTTATCCTGTGTATTTGAATGTACTTTCTCCTTCCCTTTCAGATATGAATATTTAATTTTGCTTTCTAAGTTATCAAAAATTAATCAACAATTGTATCTAAGATTATTTTAATAAAGTTTATATGATCAATATAATTTATTAACAATGTGAAATAAGTATATTCACCTTATTAGTCCATTTTACTAAAAAATTATAAGCTTTTCCTTATGTATAGCCTCCTTAAACTATTAGGCAGAAAAACTACAGGTTGTCAGCTTCACAGAAGTTAAACAGACTTTGGATGCCTATATAAATTTAAGGAGAAAACTAGTAATTGTTGTAAATTTTCTTTGGCAATAATAAATTAATTGGGGCTTTCAAAAAATTGTATGAGATTGGACCATGATTGAACCTGCCATATTGTCCCATACTCTTATTTTGGAATCATAATATTATGGGTTTTGAAATTTGGGACTTTTTTTTCTTTACAAGAGAAATATATTTTAGCTGTTATGTACTTTTCTGGTGTTTTCCTCCTCTTATTTTGGGTAATATTTACCATAAGATATGGACTTAGCTCCCTGTGTGAGTCAAAAATCTGTTTCGTTAAATATTAATGAGAAATATCAGTGACTTTTTTCATCAATGGTACAGTAAGGTTGTATGTTTGGGACTCCTTGTATTTTTCTGAAATATCATTGACAGTGAATTCACCTACACAGGCCACAGGTCCAAGGTTTCAGTTTTAACAAAGGATTTGCTCGACTTTGAAATTACTTCTTTTTTTTTTCTACTGGATTCTATTATTTTTATAATTTATCTTTTATTATATTTAGTATTAAATGTGGACATTAGATAAGATGAAAGAAAATTACTTTTATTAAAATCATAATAAGTTGAGCTTTATTGATGCTACTGCTAAAGATTGATTCATCAGATTTAAATGATGTGAAACCATATTTCACACTGCTGTATGGAATAACAGGTAACAACTTTACAAATGAATACAAGATAGAAAATCATTATATATCTATAACTATGATTTATTGTGAAATGTATATTTTTATTACAGTTGTAAGAAAAAAAAACCCACAGTAAAGACTAATTTGTAAAATAAGTAATGGAGATTTATGACACTTTCTGAAAAAGCAGCAAAGGGTCATTTTCCCTACATTCATCTCTATGTTTAGTGTTGCCGCTGGAATTGCTTATTGATTTTTATGAAAACACATATGGAAGAGAGAACTAGGGCAATAGAATTCAAACAAAGGTACTTAATCTACGATAATTTGGTATTAGCTCTCTAAAGGAATTTCTTTATCATAGAATATAAGACAAGATCATAAAAAATCACACAAGGAACTGCTGTGAAAACCTTAGTCAAATACAGGGGATCTTATCCCTGTGTATCCGAGCAGTAAATGCACTCAGACTCGGTGCAAATGCATGTGCGTGAAGAGTTTGGGAAAGGACTAAATCTCTTGGTTTCATTCAATTCTCAAACACGGTCATGACTTAATTAAACTGAAATTGGATGTGCAGATGTTATTCAGAATGCTGGGAAGAAAGGACTGGAAGGTAGAAATTGCAGATGTGATTGTTTTTTAAAGTATATCCACTGTCTGGTATCTAGCAGATCTTCAGGAGTTCTTGTTAAATGGATTAGAAAAGACAGCTGCTAGCAAACTTCATCAGACGATGAAAGAGGAAGATCTTAAAAGATTTTGGAGGGCATAAAGTGATGATTTTTAAAATATTATCTATAGAAGACAAAATCTACTGAAAATATCTAGTAGTTTCCAAGAAATGAGCATTTAATTAAATTTTAAATATTTTTAAATTATAAAATATTTCAAATAACACAAAATTTAATAAAAGAAAGCTATAAAATCTACCATTATGATTTACTTTCTCCCTCTCTTTTTCCCTCTCCTCCTTTCTTCTTTCCTCTTTGTAAGTTTGCCAGCATTTATTAAAATGCTTAAATGCTTTCAATTCTCCCATTACTGATCGACATTTCAGTAGTATTTAATTTTTCACTACCATAAGCAATGCTGTGTGAAGTACACACACATATACATCCTATGCACAACTATGGGTATTCCTTAGGATAGATTAGACTCCTAAAAACAATTTCTGGATTAAAGAACATACGTGTATGTGTGTGTGTATGTATATATGTGTGTGTATGTGTGTGTATCTGACAATTAAGTTCACAAATTCATCCTAGAAAAAATCCTGCATACCTCATTGCTGAATATCCCCACGGTCACCTTTCAAGTACTTCTTTTAGGAAGTCATGTATTGATGCCAGTGCCTAGTCCATGCTTCAAAGCAATTTGGGAACTCTTTCTAGAATGGTCATCAAATCTGTCATGCTATTACCATTGATGTCCTGAATGTCATCAAAATGTCTTCCTTTCAATATTTTCTCTATCTTTAGGTAAAGAAAAAAGTCATTAAGGGCCAGATCAGGGGAGTTGGGAGGATGTTTCAATAGAGCTATTTGTTTACTGACTAAAAACTCCTTCACACGCAGCGTGGTGTTACATGGTTGTGATGTAAGAGCTATACCTTTCTCATGAGAAGACGTTCAGTGAAGATCCTCCTAACTGTTTCTCCATGGATGTTTACTTCGTCTACTTTGCTTCTCATAGTCAGTCAATGATTTTAATGGACAA
>CAUYON010200393.1:0-22431 GCA_963573935.1 Arctocebus calabarensis | reverse complement strand
GTATACGCCAATAACAGTCAAGATGAGAGGCTAATTGAGGACACAACTCCGTTCACCATGGCTTCAAAGAAAATGAAATACCTAGGAATATACCTAACAAAGGAGGTGAAGGACCTCTATAAAGAAAATTATGAAATCCTACAAAAGGAAACAGCAGAGGATATTAAATGGAAGAACGTACCATGCTCATGGCTGGGAATAATCAACATTGTTAAAATGTCTATACTCACCAAAGCAATCTACCTATTCAATGCCATCCCTATTAAGATACCAACATCATTCTTTCAAGATTTGGAAAAAATGGTTCTGCATTTTGTATGGAACCAGAAAAAAAAAACCTGTATATCTAAGGCAGTTCTTAGTAATAAAAATAAAGCTGGGAGCATCACTTTACCAGACTTTAGGCTGTACTACAAAGCCATAGTGATTAAGACAACATGGTACTGGCACAAAAATAAAGACATAGACATTTGGAATCATATAGAAAACCAGGAAATGGAACTAACATCTTACAACCACGTAATCTTCGATAAACCAATACTTTGGGGCAAAGACTCCCTATTCAATAAATGGTGTTGGGAGAACTGGATATCCACATGTAAAAGACTGAAACTGGACCCTCTCCTTTCTCCACTCACAAAAATTGATTCAAGATGGATAAAGACTTAAATTTAAGGCATCAAACAATAAATTAGCATTTTCTGAACTAGGGAGGGTAGTTCTCTCTCCCCACCCCGCAGTGTGGCTTTGCTGTGATTATAATACAACTAGATAGATTCACCACAGTCAGCTTCCATCCTGAGGTCCTCAACCCAGGCTGCAGGTCCATATCAGGCCCAGGACCTGCGAGGAACCAGGCTGCCCAGCAGGAGGTGAGCAGCAAGAGAGGCAGCAAAGCTTCTCTATATTTATAGCCGCTCCCCAGTGCTCACGTAGCGGCCTGAGCTTGCCTTCTCTCAGACTAATGCCACATTATCTTCTCGTAGGAGCATGAACCCTACTCGAGACTGTGCATGGGGGGTCTGGCTTGTGCTCCTTGTGCTGGGGAGTGCTGCAAATACAGATTGTCATTAGCAGAGGGCTGACTGCATGGATGAAAATAAAGCAATTCCTGCAGACCCTTATCAAAATCCTATTAGTGAGTGGCAGGTGACAATTAAGCTACATCCACATTATCGTGAGTTGTGTAATAATAATAATAGAAATAAAGTGCACAATGAATGTAATTCACTCGAATCACCCCAAAACCATATCCCACTGACCCTGGTCCCTGCCAAGACTGTGAAACACATCTCTCGTGCCAAGAAGGGTGGGCCTACTGCTGCATACACAGGCTAATTTTCCCATGTTTTCAGTAAGTAAAGTTTGTTCTGTGTGATGCACAGGCTGCGGTTTTGAAATGCACATAGGGTATTTACATTCTTTATGTTCTTCATTCTGTTCAGAGTATTCAGTTTTCTTCCTGGAGATAGTTCCTTCACACGGAATAACTTACATCAGCATTTCTTACAGCAAAGCTCTCCTGGTAGTAAATGCTTTTAAGTTACCTTTATCAAAAATGATTGTATTTCATCAATTCTTGAAGAATGTTTTCACTAAATAAAGAATTCAGAGTATAGTTTATACCCAGAATGCAGAACAGAATTTGTTTATTTGTTTGGCTTTCAAGCACTGTGCAGACGTGGCATTGTCCTCTGTCCCAGCAGTGATCTCTGGTGAGAAGCCAGCCATTAATCGCTCCATGATTGCCTTGTAAGTAGAACATCATCTTTTTTTTGTTGCTGTCAAGATTTGCTGGTCATTTTTGGTTTTTAACAAGTCAATAGTGATGTGCTGTGTGGCGCATGTAGCTCAAAGAAATAGGGCGCCAGCCCATATGCTGGAGGTGGCGGGTTCCAACCCAGCCCCAGTCAAAAACTGAAAAAATAAAATAAAAATAAAAATGATGTGCTTCCATGTGGACTACTCATGTTTTTTCTCCCTGCCGTTCATTTAGCACCTTTCTGTTTTATATCAGAAGTAGAATATTTTTGGACACTATATTTTCAAGCGCTTCTTTTCTTTCCCTCTAGCAGCCAATTGAATTACATCTATTTAGACATTTTAATATAATGTAAAAAACATTCAGATCTCATCTTTTAAAAAGGACACACACACACCACACACGCACACCACACGCACCTGTTTCCTCTGCTTTTCTGTCCTCTGTCATTCGCATTTGGCTACAACATCCATCTCATGCATATTTTCTCTCAAAAACTTTAATTTTTAATGCTATAATTTCCATTTTTATTATTTCTATTACTCCACTGACACTTTCTAGTTCTCTGTAGACATTTTCCCCCATTAAAACATGACTAATTTAGAATTAAAATCTCAAGGGGGGTTGGGGTATTTTGGAGGGGTCATACCTTTGTGTTTTACCTCCAGGACCCCTCCCCACTTGTGTGTGAAGGTGAGAGCAGACCCCCTGCTTCCACGGGGGCGGGGAGGCCCATGAAGTAGGCTCAGGGTGCCCATTCTCCTTAGGAGGCCATGAGGAAACCTCATCACCACCTGAATGAGCTTTTACAAGACCCGATCCTACCTGACTGGGAAGCAGAAATGTCCCCTGGCTCAGTACAGGACTGAGACCCGACCATGGGACTGTAGCATGCCTCCCCCCGTCCCCGCCTCCCACACCCCACAGGGCTGCTGGGTAGTTCCCAGGTGACAGCTGAAAGGGCTACAAGACCCAGACTTTATTCAGGGACTGGAGGGGAACCTGAAGGTAACAAGGAAATAAGAACCAGAACACCAGAGGAAGTTTGAGCCGTGACACCCACAGCTACTGCGAAGACTATCCGCAGCCTGACTCCTCGTTAGACAAACAGAAACCTCACCCTGATGGCCAGCCCACCTCAGCTCCCCCTACCCACAAAACCACGTCTGAACGCCAGCAAAAAATGGCAAGACAAAACACATAGACATGAACGTAGAGGAGATTTCAGACCCAGAAGACAAAAAGTTGCAAGACAAAAAACATAGATGTGAATATGGAGGAAATTTCAGAATTTTTAGAAATTCAGAACCAGACTTACATAGAGAGGAAATTTCAGAATTGGAAATCTAAAAAAAAATTTGAGATTACCACACTAAGAGCTCTGATAGAAAAAGTAAATCGCATGAAAAATCAGATGAGTAATGGAATCAGAGAGTTGGAAACTCTTAGAAGGAATGAGAAGGACATGCTGGAGGTAGGAAATACTGTAACAGAAATGAGGGGAGTTTGAAGATACACCACGAAAATGAAATGCAAAGAGAAAAAAGAATGCAAAAGACGTAACAGAATGTCCAAGAACTGTGGGATAATTACAAAATATATAACATTTACATAAGGAAAATACCAAAAGGAAAAGAAAGAAAGGAACACATATGATATTTTAATTGATTATGATTGATAACTTTCCAAAATTAACAACATATTGCAATCCACAGATCCAGGAAGCTCAGAAAACACCAACCACGATAAATACTAAAAAAAGTTACACGTTGGTGCACCATATTCAGTCTTTAGAAAACCTTGAAAGAAGTCTGTGTGGGCTAAGAATGCCCTTCACTTACGAGGAACAAGACTACAAATCACATGGGACTTCTCTTCAGAACACACACAAGCAAGGGGAGTGAAGAATTAAATATTTAAAGGGTTGGAAGAACAAAACCACTGGCGTGGAATTCTGTATCCAGTGAAATTGCATCTCAAAATTGAAGAAAAAAGTAAAGCTTTCTCAGATAAATGAAAATCAAGGGGAATTTATTGCGTTTGTGGGAAATATCAAAAGAAATTCTTTAGAGAGAAGGAAAATAATGTAGGCCAGAAACTCAGATCTACATAAGAAAAGGCAAAGCTTCACAGAAGGAATAAAGGAAGACAAAATTAAAATACACTTTGTTTTATTTTTTTTCAGGATAGTTATGATAATCTCCTTAAGGTACAGCTTTAACATTTTGTTCATCCTAAGTCCAGGTTAAATTACGTCTCTTTTCTTCCCCTTTGAGAATGTATTCCACGTTCCTGGCTTGTCATATGTCCTATAATTTGGGCTGTGTTTTGTCTTAGCTCAGCCCCAAGAGTACTCTCAGCACCTGTGGGTTTCAGGGCAGTCAGGATGGGAGAGGGAGGTGGGGATCCCCTCTCTGCCTCTCCAACAATCTCCTCTGTGCAGTTTCCACTGTCTCAGCTGACGCTTCTGGTTCCCTGGGCCAGGGAGTCTAGATTTTTCCACATACGGCTGTGCTGCCACCGTCCATGCTGTGCTGCCCACCCTGGGGATTCTCCGTGCCCTTCCCTACTCCATCCCCTTCCCTACCCCACAAGTAAGGGCATCCTCCTCCAGAGCCTGTCTGCTTCTGTCCCTTCCCAGCAGCACAGGGTATGACTTTTTCTCTGTACCATGTCCTGGATCCGTAGTTCTTTCCTGGACAGGGGCTACTTCCAGACCCCTAGTCCCTCACAGTCCAAAGCAGGAGCCCACTTTCATTTTGAAAGATGTTCCATTGGGTATAAAAGTCCAATGAGAGAACTTTCAGTCCTTTAAAGATACCACTCCATTTACCCTGGTGCACATGCTTTCTGATGCCGAGTATGCTGTCATTCTTACCTTGTGACCTTCATGGAATTATGAGCTCTGCGTTCCTCCTGTGGAAACTGCTTTTAGGATTTCTCCTAAGCAACAATTTGATCAGTATGTGTCCTGGTGTGGTGTTCTTTATGTTTCTTCTGCTGGAAATTTACTGATCTCCTTGAATCTGTCAGCATAGTTTTTATCAAATTTCAAAATTGTTCAACTGTTATTTCTTCCAATTGTTTTTCTGTACTTCATTGTCCCTTCTCTGTGAGCAAGGTGACTGTGCTCTTTATAGACCACTTAACATCCTCTCCCTAGTCCTGATGCTCTGTTCACTCATCATCTTTTTTTCTCTATGCTTCATTTTGTTTTGTTTTTGTTGTTATATCTTCAAGTTCACTAATATTTTTGTGTATAATATAATATACTAGTTTTTAACTTCAGAGTGTGCTATCCTTGCAATTTTTTTTTTATTTTAAAACTGTTAAAAAACATTTAGATCATTAAAATGAACTCATAGTGACTACATTTCTAAAGGGAGAAGGCATTATTATATGGTGATGCAGATGGGCGTAAAGTTTCCTGTAGCTTCCACTCACCACGAAACATCCCGTCTCCAGGTTTCTCCCTGAAGGACCAGGGCCTAATTCTCATGGTGCTGATGTTTACAGGGGTCTGGGCTTGTGTGAGTTGACCTCTCCAGAGAGGGATGCTAGGAGGAGTTCACATAATAAGCATCACCTGTGCAGAACTAAAATGTGCAAATCATGTAAAACTGAGACATGCTTGGAAATTCACCACGATTTCCAACAATATTATGATAGTGTATACAGTATATTTCTATGACAAATTTTTTTTTAACATTTTAGATGCCATGATTAATTATTTAGAAGGGCATCTTACCATTGAGTTTCTAGGTTTGCTTCTTGAAAATCTATCTTCTTTCCACAGGCTTTGAGAGCATTTGCGGGGTTTTATAAACAAATCTATGTATAATTCACACCACTTGTATTGCATTTTCCCTCATTCCAAATCTTATTTCAACAGAAGGTGATCAATTTCCAGAGGACGCATAAATACAGCCCTCTGGTATTTCCAAAGTCTAGTCTACTATTTCTCCCAGTTAGCACGCGTGAGGGAGCCTGCAGTACACAAAGTGACGGTGTCTGCTTTGATTATGGGTCCTCTATGAAAACCCAGAGAGTGTTTCGCTTGTAAAGAATTGGCAAGGCGGCATTCAAATGTTCACAGCACAAGTAGAGAGCAGAGCATTTTGGGTACCATCCACCTGTGTCCTGGAAAATACAATGTGCCTGGCTTTCAGGTAGAGGAGAAGGCCACAGCATCGGGAAGCTCAGCAGCTGTGGAAATGCCAGCCTGACTCGGAGAGACAGTCTGCAGCATGGCCACCTGGAGAGACCTAATCCCTCCAGAAAGTCCAGGGACTGAGATGAGAGGAGGGCGGGACCCAGTGGAGTCAGGTGTGCTGACGCCTGATGGATGCTCAGCCCCAGGCGTCACCATGGACGCAGTCAAGCTGGAATTAGCCTGGAGAGATCGCACAGGGATGGCAGCGACGCTCCAGAATGGGCTGTCCTGCCTTCTGTGACCTGTTGCACTATATGTTAAAGAGCATCCCCAGCCTCTGGTCTCCCCGTGCTAGTAGCATGACCAATTACACAACCAAAAACACGCCGCTCATTCCTCACACCCCTGGGAGGTGCTGCTGCCCCAGCTGAGAACCATCGCTGGCCAGCAATTGTGGAATCGTAGTGACAAGGTCGACCCAGCATGTAGCGCCGACACTGGTCGTGCCCGTGGTCATTCTGGGGCTGCTTCAGTTCATCTCTTGTTGTTGCCTATTGGGAGGGGGGTGGAGTTTCTTAAGGATGCTGAGATTACCACTGTACTCCGGAATTCTGGACAGACTTTCACAGAGGTGTCCAGACTGTCCCTGGACTGGGAATGGTTAACGGATGAGTTATCAGGGAGGTTTGGGCACGTGGTCCTTCCACATAACATAAAGCCCATTCTTGGCCCAGGCTTTACAACCAAGTCCAGGACCACAGCCCCACGAGCTCTGAGGACAAAGTGGGAATAGAGCATTGAAGGCAGGCCATGCTCTGTGGCAGGAAGGCCTGGGCTCGGGTGGGAGGAGCACAGGAGGGGCACAGTGGGCGGCCCACACAAGGCCAGGACTGCGGGGAAGCAGGAGCTGATCTAGCACAGAGGCCAGAAGTCACAGTCCCACACAGACCCCCAGGAATGTCTTAAGTTCCCCCAAATTACCATATATCCTGGAGAATTCAGACCAACTGCGTTTAAAATTAGTTGAGTGATAAACGACCTTCTGAGCTGCCTTGTGGGGACACGTGTGCTTCTGGAAACTTAGTCAGTGTGTGTCTCTATCTGTGGGTATTTTTGAGAAGCTGGAAGCGGATATGATGTTAAAGAGGCTGCTGGGCTTCCTAAGAGCAGGTTGGGGCTGTGTTGAGCACTCCAGAGACTTCCAAGAACTGATAGGATCATGCTGGGATGACACGAGAACAGAATGGGCCCTGGGTCAGCTTAGCTCTGAGCTCTGCCCAAGGACAAAGGGGCAGAAAGGCTTGAAGTGAGAAGGTGACATCCAGGGACACAGAGCACGAGGTCTTGCCGAGCTGTGCTATGGGGAGACTCAAATCAGCCCAGCGGTTACTAGACCCCTCTGGGGGAGGCCAGTGCACAGCTGTAGTTTAGTGCCTTTCTGGGTGTGCAAACATGCAGCATTGCTCCTGCAACACTGTGGACTCTGATGGCTTGACATTAGCCTACACGTCCCCACATTTGGGACTTTGCCAGGGCTAGCAGCAAGAACACAGTCTCGCTTTAGAAACAGGAATCCTCCTGGACACCTCTCCCAAATCTCAACTGAAGCTGCTGCCTCTGCGAGCAAACCAGTGATGGCTAACGCATTGGGGACACCAGACTCCAGGCAGACTTGAGAGACATCATGGCCCGCACTCTCTGAGCAAGGCCACACAGGGCTGGGTCCCACGTGTCTTCTGAAAATCGGGACACTCCAAAGCAAACACACCACATCACTGTCTGGATTTACCCCTCCATAAGTGCACATGTCCCAAATCAGAGGTGTGCACAGGTGTGCTGGTGTGTGTGCACACACAGGTACACATGCATCCCCTCCTATAAATAAATGTACATGTGCACGTATGCATGTATTTGTATGTGTGGGTTCTACACACATAATTTATATACGAACATATCAGTGTGCATGAAGTGTATGTGTGTGTTCGCGTGTGTGACCTCTACATATTAACGCAGGCAGATCTAGTCTCTGACCCTCTTATGCACATTGTAAATTAATGGCAATGGGTCTTCTTCCTACATTCATCATGAGGCAAGGACAAAAGCTCTGCCAACCCAGCAGAATTTCTAGACTTCAGATTCCCAGTCCTGAGAAAGGAAATTAGAGAGGTGCCTTCCAGCTGGTAATCTTAAATTGAGAGTTGACAGCTCTTTTTCTCTGCCAGATTTATGGTGTTTTAATGAGCAAACCAGCAGTGGAGAATGTCATTATCCTCACCCTACATAGCAAAGGAAGGGTGGGCCGTGGCACAAGTGCATGCAAACAGCAATTGAAGCAATTTGCACAACTGCTCACATGCGTGGCTTTTTAAATCCCTCTATTTCGGCCTCAATTGATTCAGGGAAAATCTGCATTTGGCATTACTTTTCCCTAGATAATAAATGAACTTGTCCTGCCCTCAACCCCTCCGGTAACCAGAAGAGAAATATCGAAGAGGCAGTTGGCAGGAGGGCATCAAGGCTGTGGTTCAGCAGAAACTCTGTGTAGCTCTTAGCCTCCTGCTGCAATAACTCTGCTCCATAAATATTTAATATTTTAGTTATGTTTTCTTAAGCCAAAAGTTGACCCTTATTCAAAGTAATCATAGAAGTGATCAGTATTTGCACTGCCTGAGGAAACAGGAAATTTGCATCTGGGTTATCTGAGCCAAAATTAAACATTTATACATTTTATTCACATTCTCGCCATTAGGCCCAGCATACTATAGCTCTCCGCATTCAGTTCTGTACTACAAAATGTTTCCTCTTTGAAATAAAATTACCCAGGAAAATTGCACTTGTTCTAGGAATGGTAACATGCTCCTCCAACATTCTCTAAAGAGTCTTTTCAAGGAGGTAACCCTTTGCTGGGAAAATGCACTGGGTCTCAATAGGAGAATGCTACATCTAAGAGGATTCACGTTTCACCAGTCATATCCCAACACTGGTTGTCTGCTGGTTGTGTTTTTAGGCATGATTTGTTCCTTAAAAAACAGCTTTGTACCTAGACTATTCTTTACCCTTTTCTACAAACAACCAAAGCAATAGGAGAGGTAGACAGAGGTGCAAATGTTGTCAGAAAGAAATGAGGGTTGAGAAAAGTTTGTGGAATTTCCAATACTATAGCTCTGAGTCTGGGTCATTTTTCAAAAACTGGAAGTTGAGTTACTTGGGTCTTTTTCAAAGTAGGACTTAATTTAACACAATGTGACCAGCACCCATGAACTTAGAAGGGGCTATCTCCTGACTTCCTTCTCATATTTAGAGTTTCACAGTTTCCGAGACAGTGATTCTGATTTGTCCCATTCTATGTGGCCTCCAACCTCCTCTCAGTAACTTTGTGGGGTCCTAAATGGCAAATTTCTGCAGGAATTTCTTGTGAAATTATCTGATCGGCCATTCACTTGTTTAGGTCATATTTCAACCATTTCATTGTTTTGTTTTGTTTTTTTAATTTTACCTGGCTTTTTAAAAACTTTTTTTTTTTAGTTGTTATGAAGACGTGATTTGTAGTAGCATATATTTATGGAATACATGTGATATTTAGATACAAGCCTACAGTATGTAATAATCAAATCAGAGTAACCTGTGTATCCATCACCTCAAGTCTTTATCATTTCTTTGTGTTAGGAACATTTGACATCTACTTTCTTAGTTATTTGGAAATATATAGTAAATTATTGTTGGCTGCATGGTCCTATTGCTCTGCTGAACACTGGACCTAATTCCTTCCATCTAACTATATTAGTTCCCACTAACCATCCCCTCTTTGTCCACCCCTTCCCACTGCACTTCCCAGAATCAGGTAACCATCATTCTACTCCCCATCTCCGTGAGTTTGACATTTTATAGCCCCCACGTAAAAGTGAAAACATGCAATCTGTCTTTCTGTGCCTGTCTTATTTTACTCAACAGTGTCCTATAGTTCCATCCATGTTGTTGCAAATGACAGGATTTCATTCTTTTTATGGTTGAATAACTTCCAATTATGTACAAGTACCACATTTTTTATCCATTCATCCATTAATGGACAATTCATTAAAGTTGCAATGCCCCAAATTAACATATGAAAATATATTGCACTTTTTTATGCCAACAGTCTGGTAAAGAAATCAAACAATACCATTTGTAAGAGATATAAATAAAATAAAATCCCCCAAAAGAAACTTAACCAAACAAGAAAAAGATCTCTGCAATGAAAACTATGAAACATTAATTAAAGAAACTGAAGAGAATGCCAAAGAAGGGAAAGACAGCCCATGTTCATGGATTGGGAAGTCATATTGTTACGAGGGAAAGCAGCCCATGTTCATGGATTGGGAAGTCATATTGTTACGAGGGAAAGCAGCCCATGTTCATGGATTGGAAGTCATATTGTTATGAGGGAAAGCAGCCCACGTTCAGGGATTGGAAGTCACACTGTTACAAGGGAAAGCAGCCCACGTTCATGGATTAGAAGTCACACT
The DNA here is from genome assembly GCA_963573935.1 of Arctocebus calabarensis. Classification (NCBI taxonomy): domain Eukaryota; kingdom Metazoa; phylum Chordata; class Mammalia; order Primates; family Lorisidae; genus Arctocebus; species Arctocebus calabarensis. The sequence continues at coordinate 12,014 of CAUYON010200393.1, read as the reverse complement.
GTTACAAGGGAAAGCAGCCCATGTTCATGGATTGGAAGTCAGATTGTTAAGATGTCCTCACTACCCAAAGCAATCTACAGATTCAATCAATCTCTACCAAATGCCAATGTCATTCTTCACAGAAATAGAAAACATAGCTCTAAAATGTATGTGGAAACACCAAAGACCTGAACAGCCAAAGCAACATAGAGGAAAAAAAAAAAAAAAAGCTGGAGGAATCATATTACTTGGCTTCAAATTACACTATTATAATTATTGTTTTAAAAAATTTACTTAAGTGTACAGAAATAATCCTTGTCAATTTAACAGTTATTATAAATCTAACAATATACAGGCAATAAGTCATGCAATAGAACATTGCTGGCACCCCCCAAACTCCCTAAGGGCCCATTCTCAGTCACAATTCCTTCCCCTTCCTCTTTATATAATCTCAGTCTTTATTTTTACGGTCATCACTTCCTTGGTTTTTTAACATTAACACTGTTTAGGCACTTACTGTAAACACTATAATTTTGTGTTTATTTTTTACTTTATATAAATGTGACCATCTCCTACGTAATCCTTATGTCTCCTTTCTGTCACGCAATATTACATTCATGAGATTCATAAATATAGATGTGTGTAGATATGTTTCCTTAATTTACTTATCAATTCTACATTTGAGTTGTTTTCAATTTTTAGCTATTGCAAGTGATAACATGTGGGACATTCTTAAATCTATTTTCATGTGGATATGCACATAAATTGTCACTGGATGTATACTAAGAAGGGGACTGCTGGGTCTGGGAGGGTGTACGTGTTCAGATCACATAGGTTTAGGTTTGCTAAACAGCTTCCCAGAGTGTTGTTCCAATTTATATTCATATCTGAGCATATGTTAGAGTTCCTATCGTTTCATATCCTTTTCAATGCCACATATGTTCCATCTTTTAAGTTTTAGACATTGGCTATTGATATCCCATTGTGGCTTTAATTTGTCTTTTCCTGATTTCTAATGAACTTGAGCGTGTTTATATGTTTATCATCCACTTTATCCTTTGTTTTAATTTTTCCCCATATGGCATAACAGCCAAGTTCTAAGACTGTCCCTGCCTCACTTTGGAGGGAGCACCAACACTGTAATACAATTTCATTGTGAATCAAGTCTACAGTGCAAACCTTTCCTGTTGGACATATACACACGTATATGTCCTTCTGCCAATGCAACCTTGTCTTAATTAATGCTGCTTTGGTTCTGCTTTGTTCCTTGCCTTTGTTCCAAGCCTTGACCTCCTTGAGATGCAGAGCAGAGCAGTGAAAGCTTTGGAAACTTGGCTGAGAGGGAACCATGTGACTGCACCTCCTGCACAGTCGACTCACAGGTATACCAACCAGTGAGATGACAGTCACCAGACTCAGGTACGTGTCACTCCTTCTCTGCCTTTATCCCTCCCTGCATCACTTACAATGGACTGTTTTCCCACCTGCTGGCATTTCTTCCAATGCACATAGGCAGGTGACACATGTTGGGGTTGTGTTTGCCTGAAATCTGTTTAATCTGCATCCATGAGGGACAATAATTTTCCAGAGGCTGCAGTTATTCAAAGAGGAATGCCTGTCTAGCCTTGACTTCCTTGAGACACAGAGCAGGCATTCCTCCAGGCAAGGAACAAAGCAGGTGGAGGAGTGGGCTGTCTCTCACCATTGGATTCTTTGGCTGCCTTGAGAGCCTCTCTCTGCCTCCAGTTTTGGGTTTCTCAATGATGTGTGCAGCTGCACCTTCCTTTGTGTGTGCTGTATGAGGTTGGAGATTGCCAGCCCTCAGTTCTGGGAAATTCTTGGTCACTGTGCTTTCATTGCAGACACAGAGGAGAGCTCAATCCTCTCCACTCCCTTTAACCTTCTTTTCTATATGTCTAGTTTTTGTGGTTTGCTGTGGCTTATTCTAAGAGTTTTTTTCTCTAATATCTTTTATTTTACAGATTACTTCTTAAGTATCCATTCAGCTACTAAGCTAGGTGACTGCATTTTTTATTCAAGTGTGGTATGTTTTTACTTTTAGAATGTCCAATGTGGTGGCAGTTTTCATAATTCTAGTTTCCAGCTCTACACTATATTTCTTTTATTTTGTCTTCCATCTTCTTGAACAAATACAGTATTTTTGAAGTTGGTGTCTCATAATTCTAATTAATTTTGAGGATTCCTTAGAACTATCTATGTAAACAATCATGTCATCTTCAAACAGAGTTCTACATCCACTCTTCTATCTCTATTACTGCTTATCCTTTGGGTTGTCTTGTTTTGGTTTGGTTTTTGCCTTATTGCCCTTGAGGAATCACAACAATATGGAATAAATATGCTAAGAGGGGACATTCTTTCTTTTCTTCTAAGCTTAGGGGAAAAGCATTTATATTCTACTATTAAGTTGCCATGGCTCTCATTCATATTCACATACGCAATGCCTCTGCCTCTATCTTGTCTTATTATCTGCTCTGTCATCCTTGACCTCCATAATTTGAGGCAGTCTTCACCCAGCTCCCCTTTTCATGTTCTAGATTAATAAGACCTAATCCCTGGAAACACTTCACCACTCTGCTTCTGCTGGAAGCCTGTGAACCCTGGAGCCACTGCATTGAGAATCCTTCCCATTCATCAACCCAGCAGCCCTGGCCAGAAAACCTGCCTGGTAACACCCTGGACCCAACAAAGGTCCCTCCCTCCCTCTAACTCCCTGCAAGTTGGGCACCTGTGTCCCAACATCTCCCACTCTTGCCTCCAAGAGTACTTTTCCCTTGGGACCGTGAATAGTGAAGGTCTTTCCCCCATTCTAGTTGGGGTACCTCTCCCCTGCACACCAGACTACGTGGAACCCCACTCACACACCTGCCAATACACTGCAGCCTGGTGTGATGGTGGCCATGGCCTGTCATCTAGATGCCTTTTATTACCTTGAGGAGTATTGTCTTCTGTTCTGAGTTTGCTGACAGTTTTTATCATTAGTGACTATTGAATTTTGACAAATGCTTTATCTGCATCTATTGAGATATTAGAAATTGTTCTCTACTTTTAATGTGGTGAATAGCATTAATTTACAAATGATAAGCAACTGTGTACTTCTGGAATATACTCCACTTTACTACAATGTGGGCATGTAGTCATGTATGTGTGTTGTGTGTACATGGTGTGTGTGCACGTACAGGTATGACAGTGTATGTGCATATGTTTGCATGATGTTGAATTTTGTTTGCTAATCTCTTGTTTAAAACTTTTATGTCTGGACTCACAAGAATCCTGTTCTGTAATTTTCTTTTCTTTTAATGTTTTGCATGGTTTTTATTTTAGAGCTATGCTAGATTCTTACCATGACTTTGCAATTGTTCCTTCATCTACTAAATTCTGGAGATGTGTGTGAGATTGTTATCTTTTTCTTCCCTAAATAGAACTTTCCGGTGGTTCCCTGTGCTTTCCCCTGAGCAGAGGCTGTGTGATAACCTGACCTGCCCTTGAGTCAGTGGGGCACAATGCCATGTGTCCACATTTAGGAGTGTTAGTGCTTCAGCTGGGGCTGCACGGGGCTGGGGGAGCAGGCAGAGACCACCCTGTGTGGAGTCCGCAGAGGTCAGGCACCTGAACCCCCGGGATGGACACCTGCCCTTCCTGGGTGCCTGGGAGACTTTTTTGGCAGAAGTGATACTGGAGCTGAGTGCTGAAGGAAGGCTGAGAATTTGGGGCCTTCGGGAGGGTCTCTTGACCAGAGGGCAGCGTCACAGAGTGAGGTCTGAGGACAGACTGGAGAAGCTGGCCATTTCTAGGGGGGAAATGGTGGAGCTCAGCCGTCAGGGCTCCAGGGGGTCAGAGGAAGGAGGCTGGAGCTACAGACGCAGGCAGCTGGGCCAGGGAGGCTCCTGGCCTGAGTGTGGACCCAAAGGAGGTGGCAAGGTCAGCAGGGAGGGATCAGACTCAGGGGGACACAAGGCGTGTGGGTGGTGCCTTGACATAGCCAGGTGGGTGGGCCTGTGGGCAGGAGAGAGACCAAGATGGACTTGGGCACGTAGGTCTATGCTTCCTCTGTGATCAGAGCTTCTCTGTGGCTTCAGGAGGGGTGACCGCCCACAGCTGATGAAGGGGGCAGCCCACAGGGCCAATAGGATTCCCACTCCCCAGGGCATGTGGGGAGAAGCCTCAGAAGGACTCAGAAGGACCCTGCCTCAGAGACAGGGAGGGGCGTGTGGTCAGGAGGACCAATGCAATGACGGTGACAGACCCTCCGCGTCCCTTTCTCTGACAGCCCACCAAGGCACAGCTGTAGTGTTGGGGCTATTGGAAAGGACAGAGGTTAGGACCCTGCCTGCTCTGCTCTCCCCCGCCCTGTGACACCGTGAGCATCAGAAGAGCCATATGAGAGAGAAGCAATGGAGGCTCTCCATCAGGCTGGACATATGAGCCATTAGGAACCTGGAGAGCATCAGGAAATGGAAGTTCAGGGAATAAGAGGAGGACAAAATAGGCACCAAGATGTCCAGCTGGCACTGCATCCTGGGACAAGGGGGCTTTGTAGAAGAAGCAAGGCCAGACAAGCTCTAAGTGGCTCCGGGAAGCAGAAATCTCGAGACTGAAAGGCGCTGTTCCCAGGAGGTAGATTTTCAGCATCTCAGGTGAGAAGCTCAACAGTGGAAGGAAATGGCTCGGCGCCCATAGCACAGTGGTCACGGCGCCAGCCGCATACACGGAGGCTGGCGTGTTCGAACCCGGCCTGGGCCAGCTAAACAACAGTGACAACTGCAACAACAACAAAAACAGCCAGGCGTTGAGGGGGCGCCTGTAGTCCCAGGTACTTGGGAGGCTGAGGCAAGAGAATCGCTTAAGCCCAAGAGTCTGAGGTTGCTGTGAGCCGTGACACCACAACATGCTACCAAGGGTGACACAGTGACACTCTGTCTCAAAAAAAGAAAAAAAAAAACCAGTAGAAGGAAGCTGAGCCACAGCGGGACCCGGGGGCGCAGAGTCGTGGTGGCTGCCTGAGTCAGAAGTAGCAGCGGAATTGCAAATGTGGCTGCAGAGGAGGTCACACCGGCTGGCGCCTGGAACCTTCCAACCTCCCTCTGAGTGCTGGAGGGTTTGCAGCAGGCCGTGCATAGTTCCCCAGCTCCCCACCAAGGCCCACTGAGGACCCTCGCAGTGCCTGCTGCACACACACAGAGGGGCGACCAGCCTCAGGTGCTCACCGACACACGTCACCTGTTCTAATACCGGCACTTAGCCCTTTGGCAAAACATTCCAGTCCAGCGTGGACTGTGTCTCAGTGACCAAGTGAAGGATGCAAGGATGGAGCTGAGAACCCCAGGCAGGATCTGAGAATGTTCTCCCTGTGATTCCGGGAGCACTGTTGGCTGAGGTGATCCAGGGCCCCAGGGCCAACTGGCAAGTGCAATTGAACAAAATCGTGCCCACCGTGAGAAGGCACCTGCTGGCCGTGGCCTCCACTGGGACAGCAGCCCTCAACGTTGTGTCTGATTGGGCAGGATAAAAAGAAGGTGTAAACCAACCATTCCCTCATCCTAAAAGATCTGAAAGAAAACTTCTGCAAGAAGCTATCTCAAATCCAGGGCAGCTGCAGCGTGCAGCTCAGGATAGAGATGAATTAACAAAGGAAAATCTTCCTACATGCACGACAGATGACTCATTCTGTGATGAAGAGAACAGCAATAATCTGCGTAGTCAGAAACGTCTTCCTATGAATCACGCTTACTGCAATATCCAAAGGAAAAATTGTAAATTCCTATTATGAATTTTTGTAATAAGATTTTGGATGGCAGGGCGCTCTGCAATCCGGAGTGCTTTTCTCAGCTGAAAAACATGATCGCTAAATTAAGGGCAATGGAGAGAGGGGACAGAATGGCACCCTGGAAAAATGTCATCAGTGAATTATATGACCAGCTGGAGGGTTTCTCCCTAGAGTACAGACAAAGGGATAAAGAGAGAAATAAAAGTAAAATATAAAATGAAATAAAATGTCTATGTGCTCTTAAAACTAAGTGCACAGGCTTTGGATTTGCGATCCCAGTGGTTCAGGACAAGTCCCACCACTGACAGACGCCTTCGGGTTGGGTGAGCTCCCCATCTTCTGGGGCTCTGTGTCCCCCATTAAAACACGGGGCTGCTTACTGAGTTGTTCTGAGGATGGAGGGGGTGTGGGGGTCTTTAATACATTGCTGGGCACATATTAAGCATATGATAAAAATATCTTTTGTTAATCTTAGAGAAACACCCACAATAACCATGGAACATACATAAAAAGATGCACATCAGAACATCACGTAGTAAAACCTCTAAAGTTTACCACTCGCGTGAAGCTACAATGCATCTTCCAACAGGACTTTAACCAGCGAAGGGTGGGAGTCAGGCTGGTTTCAGATTCCTCCTCCTCCTCGCAGGCTGCTCACTGGGACTTCTCTGTCTGTGCTTCTCCTTGCTGCAGCCATGAACCTCCAGAGTTGCCCCATGTCCCACGTGGTGACAGGCCGAGGGCCAAGGCCGTGATGCTGCTGCTGCCCGGGTCAGGTGTCTGCTTCCTTGCTGGGGACAGCGATGGAGACTCCTCAGACTGTCACCGAGCTCTGCAGAGGGCGAGTGACTGAGCCACACTGGAAGGTCAATGGATACGTTTGCCATTGAGTGCAAAAAACAAGCAAATGTGATAAATGCCATGCTTTTTTACGTCAACACGCAAGGGCCAACACATTCTTGTTTTTAAATAATGAGGAAACAAAGTAAATAAACTAAGCATCTAATTGAGAACCCAGGAAAAGAGCAATGAAACAAATCAAAGAGAAATCAATACAGTTTTAAGAAGAAATAAAGACATCTACCCATTTAAAGCCGTAGCACTCATAAATTTTGTTTTCAGGCCTTTAATTATAGCAAAATTTATCAAAAGGAAAATGGGAGTATTCTCATCAAACAGAGGAAAAGAGGAAATGAAAATACAAAACGCTGGGAATGAAAACAGAGACAATTACAGGTTGCCAGTTTCACAAATAGTCATTAAAAATACCCTAAAAACTAGGGCTTGTTATTTTACTGTTAATGATTTTAGCAAATAGCCCAAAGGTATAACTTTAGAACATGCTTGAATGTTAGCAGGAGGGTCCAGGGGTCTAGTCTGCTGGTTTGGAGATGTGCTAAGCCTCAAAAAAGGTGGCTGGCACAGAGAAGCGTGCTCTGAATGTTTGTTGAATGAATAAATGAATGAATGAAAGGATGGAGGGAGGGGAAAAGAAAGTATAAATCATAAACATCTTAGAAAACTCAATGTTTCTGAATTAACTTAAGGAAATACTAGAAAATATAAATGAATCAATAACTATGAAAGAAATAGCACCAAAGATTAAAATAAGGTTATTTGTATCACGTAGTATATTATGCAATAATAAGATGTAGAATTGCACAGAGCTACACATGTTCATAAGGAAAGATTTGTAAGGCTTATTTTTTTGAAAATGTATCATTTATTTAATGTCTAAGATTTATTATTTCTAAAATGTATTATTAAGAAAAAAAGCAGGGGTCTCATTATTTACACTCAAAATTATTCAATTTGATAAAGAAATACTGGGGGGGGATGTTTTATTTCCATAAGTGCTTGCACATAATTTGAAATACATACGAAAAATCTATAAGAGTCCAAACCCAGCTGAGATGTGTCTCCTTCTGCTGAGGAAACAGGAAAGAGGGCATGAGGTGATCAAGGGAAACTTTTGCTTTATCTGCATATTTAAAGTTTTATTTTAAGAAGTATATTCATATATGGCTTATAGTTAAAAATTAATTTAAAAGATGAAATGTTTAAAGTTTCCCAAGAGCTAACCTCATAAAATATGCCAGGTATAGGCATTTTTATAGGCAGATTATTTCAAAACTCAAAAAAGAGATCATTCTTATGCTGCTTAAGTTATTTCAGCACATAGAAAAAGTTGGAAAACTTCCCAGTTCATTGTACACAACCCAACACCAAAAAAAAAATTAGGAGCACAAAATAACAGTATGGGCTAACCTTATCTGTGAATATTTTAAAACTTCAAATAAGTATTAGCAAATGTACTTTATCAACATATCTAAAATGACAGAAAAACAACCAAAATAATTTATTCTTGTATGCTTAGCTCCTTTATTAATATAATTTATCATAGTAAGTTCAGGAAAAACAAACTGCAGGTATATGATGATGGTAATAACTGCCTGGAAACCATTTGGCCAAGTTCAACATTCATTTCTGATTTGTAAAGATTATTTTTAAAATGAGAGTGGAAGAATATTGTTAAGAATGGTTTAAAATAAGACCCCCAAAATATTAGCTAAAACTATTAGCCCTTCCTATCTATACACAGTAGGGAAAACAAAGTATTTTCGCCTACTGTACTCACTCACAACACTTAACACAAGGCACTTGTTGCCACACGTGTGGGTTTTTTTCCCCAAACACCAACCCGTTCCCCAGGGGGCACAAACCGTGTGTCCTCTGACACCCTTCCACTCTGACGCTCCCCAGTCAGGGCAGGTCCAGGGGTCGGGGGCTCAGGCACACTGAACTTCCTCACTTCATGTGTAGCCCAAAGTCTGGGCCTCCAGAGCTTTCAACTGGCCAGCTGGGAATCGGTGGTCCTTACCATCCCCTCCCTGGGTTCTGTTATTTGCTAGAACATCTCGCAGAACTCAAGGAAACACGGTTACTACCTCATTATAAAGGAAACTGGAAAGCAGGCAGATGAGCAGGCCTGCAGGAGATGCCCAGGGCAGGGGATGGGGGCACAGAGCTCCATGCCCCCAGCATGCTCGGCCGTCCTCACACCTACAACATCCAGCAGCCCGGATGCTGCGTTTTCATGGAGGCCTCATCACACAGAGCGGTCGGTCGTTAGCTCAATCTCCAGCTGTTCTCTTCTCCCTGGAGGATGGGGGTGGGTCCTAAAGCTCCATGCTTCCAACCACAGCTTGGTCTTTCCAGCGACCAGCCCCCTGTGGGAGCCCACCAAGAGCAGCCTTAGTAGAACAAAAGACGTTCCTATAACGAAGGAAATTCCAAGGAATTAGGAGCTCTGTGCCAGGAAGCAGTGAAAGACCAAATCCGTGTATGTATTCTGGTTATAAATCACATCACACCAGTAAAGCAAAGGTGCTCATTATCATTACCACCTCTGAAATGAATGCAAAATTTTTAAATATAATATGAAGAATTTCTGTTGTAATTTTTATAAGTGATACGACTTTTTAACTTTAGAGAATCAAATAGAAATGTTATTAGAAGAAATTGTTATAATCTTCACAATCTCAGTAGACTCTAAACCCGGTAACTTTATGCTAGAGTCCAGTAACAGCCACATACAATGTCAGAATACCAAAAGCCCCTTTACAATAGCAACAAAACTAACAACACTCCTAGAACAAAATGATCCCGAATTGAGCAAGACACACCTAATGCAAACTGTGGATATTATGGAAGCCATAAACATGGCTTGAAAAATTCAATACCACGGAATATTACACAGCCTTAAAGAAAGATGGAGACTTTACCTCTTGCATGTTTACATGGATGCAGCTGGAACATATTCTTCTTAGCAAAGTATCTCAAGAATGGAAGAAAAAGTATCCAAGGTACTCAGCCCTACTATGAAACTAATATATGGCTTTCATATGAAAGCTATAACCCAATTATTGCCCCAGAATATGGGGAAAGGGGAAAAGGAGGGGTGAGGATGGGCAGAGGGAGGGTAATTGGTGGGGCCACACCTACGGTGAATCTTAGAAGGGTACAGGCGAAACTTACTAAATGCAGAATACAAATGTCTTCATACAATAACTAAGAAATACCATGAAGGCTATGTTAATCAGTTTGATGAAAATAGTTCAGATTGTATACGAAACCAGCACATTGTACCCCTTGATTGCACTAATGTACACAGCTATGATTTAATTTAAAAAAAAAAAAAAAGGAAGTCTCACTGTGTTTCTGGGTGAAACATTTCAACACTTGAAGGATATCCAGTTAACTCTACAAAAGCAACTTCAGTCGAAATCACAAATAGGTAGTTTGACTTTACCAATATTTTTTGAAAATTATTTTGAAAAAGAAAATGTAAAAGAATAATAGAGAACAAAATAAAAAGAAGAAAGGGGCTTGCCCTATAAATATCAAAACAATGTCTTACGTGGATACATCCATTAGACTAACATGTGTCTCTATCTTACATACACACAGTACGAGGGAATAGGTGCAGGGTAGTACTGAATGAAAAAAAAAGTTAAGAACCAAATCCAAGGGCATATAAGTATTTAAAATATAATAGTGAAATTTTAAATAGGTAGGAGAAAAATGATTTATTCAATAGTTGGTGTTAAGAAAATGGGAACCTGTGGGAAAATCCTATTTAGATTCCCCAGTGACAGCTGCATCAAAACACTTCTTAACTGGGCAGAAACCCTGAGCGTGGAGTGAACCACAGCCCTGGTGAAAGGCAGTGCAGGGGCAGGAAGAGGCCTGGGACCGTAAGAAACGCAGACGCCTGTACCCGCCAGTGCCATAACAAAGCCAGGAAGCAAAGGAACCCTGGGGAAATACCAGGGCATGTGTGACAAACACACAAACAGTAATAATAAAGCCATTTAAACAGGTTGCTGTGAGAGAGAAATGCATGCAAAGTAAATTTACAAGAGAGGAATTTTGAATAGCTCGTAAACACACAAAAATATTCATTCTCAAGAGTAATCAAAGAAATGTAAACTAACAATATAAAAGTCAAGTTTCAAAACCGATGAGTTTCAGATTTTAATATACTAATAAAAAACAATATCATACACCAGTAACACCCATATTAAAAAATTCAATGCTTTTCACGCACTTGATATATTGAACTCCCATGTCTGATTCACAAAAGAAAAAAATAACTTTTGAAAACTTGACATATTCAGAGAGTCCTACACATGTAGAATCATCGTTTAGGATGAAAGACTAAATGCCTCTAGCAAAAAATAGAGAAAAAACAATACATTAACTCTCACCAAAATCACTCAAATTCTGTCAGAAGTGTGGCCAATGCACTAAACCATGAAACGGATAAAGAAAAAGAAGGTACATTTGCTGTGAAGAGAAATGTTTTTTGGGTTTTTTTAAAATCACAGAGGGAGGCAAAAATTGCAGCAAATTGAAATGATATGCAAACTCTCCCACAGATAAAACGATAAAACCTAGAGAAAGTATGGAAAATGGTTACTTAAAGATACTTAGAAAGCAGAACACGATGGACAAAATCCAGGGGAGAGACATACTGTTTTTTAAAATGCAGCGGAGAGAAGCGAGATTGTGAGTTTGTGGCACTGGAGCCAGAGGAGCTGGGTCACTGATGCTGTGCCGTCTACAGATGCAGGAGATGGGGCTCAGAGCTGGAAATGGGGCTGCAAACCTCAAGAGGAAGCTCTGGACTGAGAGTCCTGCAGAAGGATTGAGCCAGGAGACTTTTTTTTTAATTTTTATTAAATCATAGCTGTGTACATTAGTGCAATCATGGGGCACAATGTGCTGACTTCTTTTTTTTTTTTAGATTTTTTTATTATTATTAAATTATAGCTGCATACATTAGTGTAATCAAGGGGTACAATGTGCTGGTTTCATATACAATCTGAAATGTTTTCATCAAACTGTTTAACATAGCCTTCCTGGCACTTTCTTTTGTCCTTGTATGAAGAGATTTATATTCTGCATTTAGTAAGTTTCGCCTGTACCCTTCTAAGATGCACCATAGGTGTGACCCCAACAATTACCCTCCCTCCCAACCTCCCCCCTCCCCTCCCCTCCCTTGCCCCTTTACCCATATTCTTTTGCTATAGTTGGGTTTTAGCCATCATATGAAACCTTTAAATTAGCTTCATAGTAGGGCTGAGTACATTGGATACTTTTTCTTCCATTCTTGGGATACTTTGCTAAGAAGAATATGTTCCAGCTCCATCCATGTCTTTTTCTCTTGTAGAAAGTAAGACATGAA
>CAUYON010200389.1:0-16530 GCA_963573935.1 Arctocebus calabarensis | reverse complement strand
CATTTTGGTTTGGGGGGGGTGGGGGTTACAACCCCCGCACACGCAAAACCCCCCACCCCCCCCCCCCAAAAAAAACACGACTCTTAGGAGAACCTTGCCCCCCAAAAATCTAACACAGAGGTCACAAACTCAAAGGCCAGACACATAATGCAGCTGAGTATAGTAAATCACTGGTAAAAAGAATCTGAAGAGGACGAAGCCTGGTGGGGAGTTAGAAGACTAAAGTGTGTATGTCATGTTTCCAAGGGATAACCACTTCTTAGGTCTAAATATTGTCATGTGGAAATAAGGACTCAGTATCCCAGGTTTTCAAGAGGAATCAGACACCGAATTTTTCTCATCAACTCTCCCAATTTTGAAATATGTCAGCTAACTGAAAACTATCAAAATAGTATGGGCTAAACAAAACACACTTGTGACATAGATATAGCCTGTGGTTCTCCAGCTTAACCCTTCTGGTCTATCTTAAGAGTTAGAGGCTGATTCCTTCCAGCACTATAAGCACCAGGATGCATGATGTGCTGGACCACACCTGTGTTACTTCCACTCAATCCGTAGCTGAGCAACCATATGTTCTAAAATCTGGGATATGTGGAGTGTGCTGCTCCTACCCTTTAATACAGTTCCTCATGTTGTGGGGACCCCCAACTATAAAATTATTTTTTTTGCTACTTCATAACTGTAATTTTGCTACTGTTGTGAATCATAATGTAAATATCTGATATGCAGGAATTATTTTCATTGTCACAATTTGAACATAATTAAAGCATAGTATTGATCACAAAATCAATATGTAATTATATATTGTGAATTATTTATTTCTAATTACAAATAAATGAAATTTTTGCCTTGAAGCATGGTGTAGCATGGGTTAACGGTCTTAATATAACAACAGTAAACTACATTGCTACATTTTGCGACAGTATGCGTAAAAAAGCCAACGTCAGTGGGAAGGTTGAGATTGCTTCTTTCTCACTAGGTCAGAAATTCTCGGGGCAGTCTATGCAAGAGCACAACAAAAATCATCTTCCATAACAAGTCTACTTCTGTATTTAGACTTGATTTGGACTTGTTGATAATCACAAGCTGGAAAATCCTGTTTCACAAAGATATGTTGTTGGAAATGGAAGAAGAAGGTGCAACACAGTCTCAGACAGAACAGGCTATGACTGCAAACACTTGATCCAGAATTTTGTAACTGGCATTGTAGAGAAATCAATTCTCCCTGCATCATTGATAGTAAGTTCAATGAACTCCTCTTGTGCTGTCTCAGGAACACCTTCAACTTTGACTGTGAAAGGGCTCTTGGCAAGTGCAAATGGGGTGTCAGGTAGATTTGGAAAATATGATGAAATTTCGTCTGCAAGCATGTGTAAAAGTTCTTTCACAGAAATTATCATCGTAATCCTTTTGTCTGGTTCAATGTCATGTTCCTCAAAGGAAGCAGATAAGGTAGACAACATGTAAATTTTATTTTCATTCAATTTTTTTTTTTCTAATGAAAGCTTAAGTTTCATTTGGAATGAATGGATCTTTTCAGACAAATCGAGGCATGTTGCATTTGGTCCTTGCAGTGATAAATTTAACTCATTCAAGATGGCAAACGTGTCAACCAAGTAAGCTATTTTCTGCAATTCACTTTTATTGATGAAAAGTACTTTGAATTGTGGTCTTGCTTTCTGATTAAAAAACGTTTTAAGTTCATGGGCGGCTCCTGTGGCTCAGCGAGTAGGGTGCCGGCCCCATATACCGAAGGTGGCGGGTTCAAGCCCGGCCTCGGCCAAACTGCAAAACAAAAAAATAGCCGGGCGCTGTAGCGGGCGCCTGTCGTCCCAGCTACTCGGGAGGCTGAGGCAAGAGAATCGCTTAAGCCCAAGAGCTGGAGGTTACTGTGAGCAGTGTGACGCCACGGCACTCTACCCCCGGCACTCTACTCTGTCTCTACAAAAAAAAAAAAAAACGTTTTAAGTTCATCACAAAGCTCAAAAACACATTTTAAATCTTTTCCTCTCAACAACCATCTCACTTTAGTGTGAAATAGCAGAGCATTGTTTGGCGCATCCAACTCCTTGTACAGTTGCAAAAATAGCAGACTGTTTAAAGTGCTCGCCTTTACAAAATTGACAGAACTTATGACGCTTTTCATTACTTCTTATAACTCTGTGGCAGCGTCTTCATTGCTAATATTTGCCAATGAATCATATAGTGAGTGCCGATGACTTTGGTGACTCAGTACCAAATGATGAAATCCAGACAGACATCCTAGCATAGCTGGAGCACCATCTGTGCAAATATCACAAACCTCTTCCCAAGAGATCTTATGCTCTTTCAGAAATGAAGCAACTGTGTCAAATATATCACATACAGTAGTTGTTATTTCAAGAGGTTTGCAAAAAAAGAGACTCATATTTAAAGTTGCCATCACTAATATACCTCACGTAAACCAGTAACTGTGAACAGTTTGCAATGTCTGTAGATTCATCAAGATGGATACTAAATATTGGAAGTGGAGCAGATTTAATTTTTTGGATTACCTGATCAAGAATATCAGCAGACATGTCATTTATTCTTCTGTGGACAGTATCGTTAGATAAGGAAATTGCACTCAATTTCGTAACAAATTCATCTCCAATCATAACTCAAATGATCTCTTTGGCCACTGGCAACAGTAAATCATCAGCAATGGTGTGAGGTTTCATAGCTCTGGCGATTCTGAGTGACACCAATTACAAAGCTTCAACAGCTGTTACGTTTTGTTTGTGGTACTTGCCACCAGTGTCAAGTCTGGCTTTCTTGAGTCCATCAGCTTTGATTCTAAAATAGTTGGTATCCTTGCCAGCAGAGCTCGGATGCTTGCTAGAAAAATGACGTTTTAGTTTGTTCAGCTTCATAGATTCAGCTGATAGAACTTCACAACAAATAACACATTGTGGTTTCTCAATTCCTGCTGTAATTACTAAGGTAAAACCATACTGTAAAAAAATCCTCACTATATTTTCTTTTTCTTTCCTTCTTTCTTTCTTTTTTTTTTTTTAGAGAGCGAGTCTCACTTTATTGCCCTGGGTAGAGTGCTGTGGCATCACATAGCTCACAGCAACCTCCAACTCCTGGGCTTAGGTGATTCTCTTGCCTCAGCCTCCCAAGTAGCTAGGACTACAGGCACCCGCCACAATGCCCGGCTATATATATTTTTTCTTAATGTTCTCCTCTACACGATCCATTGTCATGGGATGGTATGCTGATGAAAATAATATATAAAAATAGCTTTAATAATACAAAAGATGATACATGGCATACATAGTTCAGTCAACACAGTTTATTAAAGTTTCCTATGACTTACCATTCTGTGTTTTTTTTTTTTACATACCTGTTACTATCACAAGGGGGCAGTATTCACATCAACCACAGCCGAATATAAAAAGACTGATCAGCATCCAAACTAAGTTCCCATGGTATAGATTTTTTTTTTTTTTTGCAGTAGCTGATGATATTACAACAAATGATTTTACATTTACCCAGTAAATATAATTTCTGAAGTGTCATTTTTATCTCCAATACTGCTGCTTTCAACACAGTAGCTGCTTTCTACACAATAGCTGCTCTCTACACCTGTGACTGGTCCACATAAGTACAACATGGTGCCAACCCCGTCACATACACCTGTATTGTATGGGGTATATGTGATGGGGTTGGCACAATGATGTCATCACACCAGGAACTCAAATGTGGGTGTATCTGCATATGGGCAGACCTGCCTGGAGACTGATAGAGGAGTGGTGTCTTGGTTCTTAAGGCCATTGGAATCATGTTTTCCAATGGTCTCAGGCAACCCCTGTGGAAGGGTCATTTGACCCCCTCACAGGGGTTGCAACCCATAGGTTGAGACCTGCTGCCTTAAGGTGACACTTCCCTTAGACCTCAAGAAGGAACAACCATTCTGACAATCTTGTATCATTTTTCAGTTTCTCTTTCTTAATGACAGTCCTAGAAAATCCTCCCTTGGTTAACTCTCATGACTAAGCCCTACTTACATAGAGGTAATTTAAGTCAGAAAGCCTGTAGACTTATCTGTGACAAGGATTCATTAGACATGTTTAATCTTTGATGAGGTGAGTTTACTTGGCCTTCCAGGTGGTGAACATAGTATACTCTGTAAAGCAAATGCTTTATTAGGCTATAGTTAAGTTACAAAAAAAGGCTAATATTGCTTTTTTTTTTTTTAACTCAGAAGTAGCTGGCAATACATTAGACTCCTCTCTTAGAACATTGGTCAGTCAGCCCTAGAAATAAGATCATGTATTTTTTTGTTTGTTTGTTTTTTTGAGACAGTCTCACTCACTCTTGTTAGAGTGCCGTGGCATCATGGCTCATAGCAACCTCAGAGTCTTGGGCTTAAGTGATTCTTATCTCAGCCTCCCAAGGTGGGACTATAGGCAACCACCACAACACCCAGCTATTTTTAGAGATAGGGGTCTCACTCTGGCTCAGGCTGGTCTTGAACTCCTGAGCTCAAACAATTCACCCGCCTTGACCTCCCAGATTACAGCACAGATCCCTGTGTTAGGATTATAGGCATGAGCCACCATGTCCGGCAAGATAGTATACTCTTCCCTGGGAGGTATAAATATAGACTTAAATGAATTTAAAATACTCAGACTTCCTTATTCTTAATTTTAATCCTTCTAACTCTCCAATTGGGGGGGAAAGTAAACAAAAGTTGTCTACACTTATAATCTTACTAGGATTGCTGTTGAATTACCTAATCCATGAGATAAAAATCCATGACATAAAAAGCTTGTTTTTGGAGAAGAAAACAAATTAAGTTGGTAATTCTCATACTAGAAGGTAATAGCTTTGAAAGGGGTATATGTAAGATGTATAAAAGTCAGGGCTCTGAATATGAGCTACAATGGCTAAGAGGTTGGACTTTTGATACATATATTGCTGATCACGTTTTCCCTCCGGTATAGAAGCCAGAAAACAAAATATTTTATGTCCTACTTTCCCTTTCAGCTAGGGATAGCCTAGGGGACGTTATTCTGGTAGTCAAAGTTCTTGAAGTGGGTTTCCTGAATGTAAATATGTATCCTAAATAAAAAGACAGCTTCCCTAAATGAAAGCCCTTTTACTTTTTCTCCCTTCCCTCCTGCCTTAGCATTTGAACTAAAGACATGATGATACAGAAGAAAATAAAAAAGAAGCTAGGAATGGTGGCATTGCTGAGTTACTGCACCACTCTTGAATGCCTAACTTTGGACTTATTCGGTGACACCAACTCTTACGTTTTAAGCCACCAACAGTTGGGTTTTTCTGTTACTTGCAACTGAATGCATTCCCAGTAGACAAACAAAGGTTTCTGAAAAAGGTAACTTCAGAGCTCAAGTAGCAGGACTTATCCAAGTACAGAAACCTAAGAAGGGCACAGCTGGCAGAGGAAACAGCATCTACAAAGGCCGAGGGGAAGACAGCAATGAGTGTTCAGACTGGCACCTGCTCTACTACATGCACTTTCTAGATTCTTGGATGTTTTAGCTAGGTGATTTCCAACCTTCCACTCCCTATGTTTGAGAAATTCAATATTCTGTCTTCAGTGATTCCATATGGTGAACATTCGTTCTGAAACAGCAAATTCCTGATGATGAACACAAAATGTAATCCTTGACTAACATTTACATTTCCAGAAACATACATTTATGGAAACAATTACATCCACATTATCAATTTATACATATACCATCTTCAACAAAAGCTGCCAGGTGTATTTACTATGTGCCAGGCACTATCTTTACACTAACTATCTCACTGAATGTTCATGATATCAGTGGAATAGGAACTATTAGTATGCTCTTTTTTACAGAGTTAAGTTACGTTAAAATTGTGGGAAGTCAGAAAATAAAAGCAATAATGACAGAATAAGGATTCACACTCAGTTCTGTTTCATTCTATAGCCTAAGCTCCGAGCCACTCTGCTATGCTGCTAATTAGCATCCTTTAGTTTCTGATCTATTTGTCGCACTTCACCAACTTAAATCAATCCTTCCTATGTCTATGTGATAAAGTATCAGTTCCCCATCATTACTCTGGGGATAAGAGTGATAAGTGGGGGTGGTTCAGGTTGGTTATCTTTTAATAGGAGATTAGGAAAGGAAGGGACATACCTAAAACTGAGTAGAGGAGGAGGAGATGGAAGAATGATAGAATGATGGAATAAGACAAGTTTTCTTTCTTTACTGGCAATCTATGACTAATTCCAAAAAATACTTCCAAACATTTTAGTAAGTGTTCTCTACAAGGTATAAATTGAAGATGATAACATATCTTTATGTTTTAAATTGCAGTAAGTTTAATAATTGATTAAGAGTTATACACATTCAACAATTATATATTAATCATCTTCATGCACACCTGGTTATATTCTAAATAATATGTTCTTATGCTCAAGAAGTCAAGAACAAATAAAAATGCTAATTATACATAAAGTAAAGGCAAATATTAAGATAATGGATATCCCAAGTGCACTGATCTGATCTTTACAAATTATATGAATGTATTACATTATCACATGTACCTGAAACTATGTATGTCTATCATTCATCAATGAAAAACACTTATGAAAAATGCTAACTAGAATTATCACAAAGATGACATTAGACAAATAAAGGTAAGTATTTGAGAAAGAAGATGTACCAAACTCAGAGCTGAGAAATCACAGAAGGCTTTCCAGAGAGGGTGATATCTGGAAAACATTAAGTATAGTAAAAAAAGAAGGGACAGTCTAGATGAGCATTTCCTAACCTCAGCACTCTGGCATTATGGGCTTATAAATCTGTTACAGGAGGCTATCCTATGTTTTGTAAAATGTTTAAACAGTGTTCCTGACCTCTACCCACTTGATTCCAGTATCATTCCCCAAGCATGAAAACCAAAAATGTCCCCAGATATTGCCAAATGTCCCTGGGTTGAGAATCACTGTTCTAGATTTGTGTTGTCCAAACTACTTGCCAATGCCACCATGTGGCCTTTTTTTTTTTTAAAGATAGGGTCTCACTCGATTACCCAGGCTGCAATGCAGTGGCCCAATCACAGCTCCCTGCAGCCTTGAACTCCTGGGTTCAAGGATCCTCCTGCCTCAGCTTTCAAAGTAGTTGAGACTGTAAGTGCACACCATCATACCTGGCTAAATCTTTATTTTGATTTTTTTCAGACAGACTTTTTTTTAAATATAGATTTTTATTTGTATTTTTTTATGTAGGGTCTTACTATATTGCCCAGGTTGGTCTTGAACTCTTGGCCTCAAGTGATCTTCTTGCCTACACCTCCCAAAGTATTAGGATTATAGGCATGAGCCACTGGGCCAGGCCACATTTAAGCTAATTAAAATAAATAAAATTAAGTCCAGTTTCTCAGTCACACTACAATTGTATTGAGTACTTGAATTGTACTACGTGATTTCTCATTGACTACCATACTGAATAGTGTGCACAGAAAACATTTCTACCACCACAGAAAGATCTAATGGCCAATGCTATTAGTAAATAATCTCTTCTCCTATCTCACCACTACAGCTGACTGATATGCTGTGGAGGGAGTAGAGAAAGATGACTTCAGACCAAAAAGTTAAGGCCCAAGTATAAGGGGTCTTCTATGCCATAAAGTAGAGCAATGGGGAACTGATGAATAGTTGTAGGCAAAGATGTGAACCAAACAGAATTTTATAAAGAAGACTGTGATGGTAGTGTGGAGAACAGAACATGGAAAGATGAGAAGCAGAAAAACAGTTACAGGATCTCAAACAAGTATAATGATCTGGAATAATGCAATAGCTGCAGGGATGGACAAAAACAGAGCACCAAGAAGTCGGAATTGATAGAACCTGGTGAGTGATTAGTTGTAATGCAGGTGGAGGAATCGGCAAGACTGACTTCCAGGTTATTAGGTTAGATGTGTGAGTAAGCTAGTTGATAGAACAATAGACTTCCAAAATGTTCATGCCCTAACCCTCTAATTCCTGAAAATTCACATGACAAACAGGGCTTTGATTAAATTAAAGCATCGACATGGGGAATTATCCTGGGTTATCTGGGTAGGCCCAATGTAAACTCAGGTGTCTTGACAAGAATGAGGCTGAGGGAAATCTGACTACAAAAAGGAGCTGTGGTGGGCACAGTGGCTTACACCTGTAATCCTAGCACTCTGAGAGGGTGAGGTGTATGAATGGATCACCTGAGCTCAGGAGCTCAGC
This sequence comes from Arctocebus calabarensis, assembly GCA_963573935.1. Taxonomy (NCBI): domain Eukaryota; kingdom Metazoa; phylum Chordata; class Mammalia; order Primates; family Lorisidae; genus Arctocebus; species Arctocebus calabarensis. Next base: position 8,288 of record CAUYON010200389.1, on the reverse strand, counting down.
CTGACCAAAAGTGAGACCCCAACTCTACTAAAAATAGAAAAAAAAAAAAAAGCCAGGTGTTGTGGCAGGCACCTGTAGTCCCAGCTACTCAAAGGCTGAGACAGGAGGATCGCTTGAGCCTAAGAGTTTGAGGTTGCTATGAGCTACGACGCCACAGCATTCTAACCCCAGAGACAGAATTAGACTCTATCTCAAAACAAAAAGAAACAAAGAAAAGTTCAAAAACAGAAAACAGCTGTGTCAGAATGATGCAATCTAAGAAAGAATCAAGCAACCATTGCTGGTTTTGAAGATGTAGCCACTAAAAGCTAGAAAAGACAAGGAAAGATGCCCCTAGAGTCTCCAAAAAACAAAACACAACAGCAGTGCTGATATCGCAGTTTTATCCCAGAGTTCCCTATAGAACTCTGAAACAATAAATTTATGCTGTTGAACTCACAGAGTTCCCTATAGAACCCTGAAACAATAAATTTATGTTGTTTTATACAGCCACTAAATTTGTGTTAATTTGCCACAATAGCAAGAGGAAATGAACACAGATAGGTATAGAATTTGGGGTATGATACAATGAGTCTAGCTCTGGAAAAACTGAGTTCAATCTGCCTATGGGACAGCTAGGTAAAATTGATCAGTTGATAAATAGCTGGATATGGGCCTGGAGCTTAGGCTGGGAACATATAGTTAGGAGTCATTGGTATGTTGATATTAATTGAAATCACCAAAGTAGATGAGATCACCACAGATAAATATAGACAAAATGCAGAGGAACAGAGGCCCTTGAAGGAAACTGGTAAGTAACAGCCTGAAATTTAACAGAAAAACTAGAATAGTGTGGAATGTAAGAAACTAAAAAAAACAAGTATGTACCAAACTGGGGGAAGCAGGGTGAGTGTGCATAAGGGGATAGTCAATAGAATAAACTGAAAGGGACTTGCCAGTTGGCGTTGAGATGATTTTACTTAGCAATAAGAGGTCATGGTATCCTTGATAAATATGAGTTTCAGAAAAGTGGTATTAGAAGAAAACTTTTATAGTGAAAGAGTAAAAACTGAATGAAAAGTGAGTCATGAGACTATGTTCAACCAACACTTTGACTAAATTTTGAAATTATTCCTTTAGGAAGGGGTGGTAGCTACAGAAGGCTTGTGGATTTCAGGAAGCATTCTTTTACAATGGTGGGGGGGGGTTAAGCATTTAACTCTTAATGGGGAAACACCAGTAGAAAATGAAGAATAAGGGAACAGGAGGAAGAGAATAAATCATGACATGAATTCTGAGTGAGGAATGAATGGGATCCAAAGCCTATGCAGAGAGAGAGATCAGCCTTCAATCATGCAGAACATTTCTTCTATTGTAGGACAAGGGAAGGAAGGTGAGAATCAGTATAGTACTGAGTGTGGGACAAGAAATGGTATTGATTTCAGTGGAGTACCAACACTGACTTCCTATTTCCTCGGAGAAGTAGCAGGTGAGATTATTTGCTGACAGTAAGAACGGTGAGTTTAGAAGCTTGAGCTAAAGTCTGAAGCAGATTTAGTAGACAACAGTGGAAAATAAAACACTACAAAACAGCGCGGCACCTGTGGCTCATCGAGTAGGGCACCAGCCCCATATACCGAAGGTGGTGGGTTCAAGCCCGGCCTCGGCCGAACTGCAAAACAGAAGAATAGTTGTGGCGGGCGCCTGTAGTCCCAGCTACTCGGGAGGCTGAGGCAAGAGAATTGCCTAAGCCCAGGAGTTGGAGGTTGCTGTGAGCTGTGTGACGCCCCGGCACTCTAATGAGGGTTATTAATTGAGAATCTGTCTCTACAAAAAAAAAAAAAAAAAAAAAAACCACTACATAACAAAGGAGGTATGAAGGGGCCTATATTGAATCCTTAGAATAGCCCTTCTGCATGTGGCTACCTGGGAGTACTGATACTGGAGCAACCCTACCATAGCAGCTTTACCAACTAACATCATGAACAAAATACAACTGCTGTCCAATTAGACTCTGGACAACCAAGAGCACAAACTATTAGACCTGAAAGAAACAAATGAGATGACTCTATCTGAAGCCAACTTCTGGACTGTGATGAAGAGAAGGGCAACCGAAGCAGAGCCAGGAAGCATCACTGAGCTTTAGACGGTGTTCTTAAAGAGGCCAAGTACTGCATGGAATGAAGATAAAGAATTTCAAAATCAACATAAATCCCTATGTAGATGTAAAATCTACCGCCGAATATGAAACTGTGTATGTATAGTGGAAAACTCAATGAGGCTGTTTGAAGAACTTAAGTGACTGATACAAACTTTAGTTTTATCATTTCTGGTTAGTTTAGTTCTAACCAGAAAGAACTGAGAGATCTCAGTGAATACCTGAGGAATATATAAAATAGAGATATCATAGAGGTAGTATTTTAATATAAAATAAACCAGATCTAGAGTAGCTATCATTTTAGACCTGCCCTAAGAAAGATTAAACACAAGCTTAAAAAGATCAAAATAATCTATAAATAACTTAGCTGCCTGCCAAAACAAATTTCCCTACATTTTGGCAAAAGAACAAAATCCAGATGCTCAAAACAAAGCAAAACCCATAAAAATCAGTGTCTAGCACTAAATTAAAAATTATTAGATCAGGGAAGACAAAGAAAGGAAGAGGATCCAAACTGGAATAGAATAAATCTTTGTCAATGATATGCTCTTATACTTAGAAAACCCTAAAGACTCTTCCAAAAGATTCTTATAATTAATAAATTAGTTTAATGAAGTCTCCAATTACAGTAACAACCAAGCTGAGAATCAAATCAAGGACTCAGTAACATTGACAATAGCTGCAAAACCTCCCTTGAAATATACTAGCCAAGGAAGTAAAGAGACCACTACAAAGGGACCTCTAAAACACTGATGAAAGAAACTATAGATAACACACACACACACCCCTCAACAAACCAGAAATGCATTCTATGCTCATGGATTATTAGAATCAGTATCACTAAAATGTCCATACTGCCTAAAGTAATCTACAGATTCAATGTAATTCCTATCAAAATACCAATGTCATTTTCCACAGAATTAGAAAAAAAAACCCTAAATTCACATAGAATGAAAAAGAGTACAAATAGCAAAGCAATCCTAAACAAAAAGAACAAATCTGGAGGCATTACATTACTGAATTTCAAATTATATTACCTGGCAACAGTAAACAAAACAGCATGGTATAATATAAAAGTAGACACATAGACCAGTGGAACAGGATAGAAAACCCAGAGATAAAGAAAAAATACCTATAACTAACTAATCTTTGATAAAGCAAACAGAAACACACTGGACAGGGTGGCACTTGTGGTTCAAAGGAGTAGGGCGCTGGCCCCACATACTGAAGGTGGTGGGTTCAAACCCACCCCTGGCCAAAAACTACAAACAAATAAACAAAACACTGGGGAAAGGATGCCCTATTCAATAAATGGTGCTGAGAAAATTGGATAGTCTCATGAAGAAGAATGAAATAACTCAAGATGGATTAAAGACAAATTTAATCCAGGAAACCACAAAAATACTGTAAGAAAACCTAGGAAAACCTATCCTCAACATTGGCCTAGGTATAGAATTTATGACTGAGACCCCAAAAGCAAATACAACAAAAACAAAAATAAACAAATGGGACTTAAAACTACAAAGCGTATGCACAACAAAAGATTTAATCAACAGAATTACAGACAACCTATAAAAAGGAAGAAAATATTTGCAAGCTATACACTGACAAAGGCCTAATATTCATAATCTGTAAAGAACTCAAATCATCAAGAAAAAAACCCAAATAACTCCACTAACATATAGACAAAAGATATGAACGTTTCTCAAAAGAAGAGAAATGGCCAACCAACACAACATATGAAAAAAAGGCTCAATATCACTAATCATCAAGATAATGCAAATTAAAACCACAATGAGATACCACCTCACCCCTGTCAAAATGGCCATTATCAGAAAGTCAAAAAACAACAGATGTTGGTGCAGATGTAGTAAGAAGGGATATGCAAATTAGTACAATCTCTGTGGAAAACAGTATAGACATTTCTCAAAGAACTAAGAGAAGATCTAAATATGCCCGGTTAACACCACTATGAGAGATACACCCCAAGGAAAAGAATTCATTTTATAAAGTGGTACCTGTAACTGTAAGATTATTGCAGCATAATTCATAACTGCAAAGACACAGAATCAACCTAAGTGCCTACCAATCAGTAAGTAAAGAATATGTGGTATATTTATATCATGGAAAACCATTCAGCCATCAAAAAGAATGATTTTGCAGCAACTCGGTAACTCGAAGGAAATGGAGTCCAGCATTATAAGTGAAGTAACCCAGGAACAAAAAACCAAATACCACATGTTCTCATTTTTAAGGGAGAGCTAACCAATGGTATGCACAGTTTTACTAGAGACTCGGAGGGGAAAGAGGAGATGCAGGAGGAAAAATTACCTATTGGGTATAATGCATACTTCTCAGGTGAAAGGTATAGGAAAAGCCTAGACTTTTCCACTATGCAATTCAGCCATATTGAAACAAAACAAAACAAAAACACTTGTACTCTCTAAACCTATTTAAATAAAAAAAATTTTTTTTAAAGACATGCAAGGAAGCAGAAAAATGACCCACAATTATAAGGAAAATTAGTAAATATGGCTTGGTGCCTGTACCTCAGTGGCTAGGGCGCCAGCCACATACAATGAGACTGGCGGGTTGTAACCCTGCCTGGGCCACCTAGAACAACAATAAAACAACAACAACAACAAAATCGTCATGCGTTTGCGTCAGGTGCCTGTACTCCCAGCTACTTGGAAGGCTGAGGGAAGAGAATCGCTTAAGCCCAAGAGTTTAAGGTTGCTGTGAGCTGTGACATCACAGAATTCCACTGAGGGTAACATAGTGAAACGCTGTCTCAAAAAATAAAATAAAATAAAAAATAAAAACTTTAAAAATGTTAAATACTTAGGAATAGTTTTAACAAATATATATATGTGTGTCTATCTATCTATCCATCACCTATACACAGGAAAGCACCGCTGACAGAAATTATAGAAGAACCAACTGACATGGAGATAGACCAGGGTAATAGATTAAGAGTTGTTTGTAATATGTCAACTGCCCCAAATTTATCTATAAATTTGACATAATCTCAATCAAAATCCCAGAAGAACTGCTTTTTGAATAGAAAGTGACAAAGTAATTCTAAAATTTGTATGAAAATGCTAAAAATAATTTGAACTATTTATACTACCTATTGTCAAGAATTTCTGGAAAGTCAGAACAGACACTGAAACTGATAGAAAAAAGAGAGTCTAGAAAAATACTCCCACATAATGATTTCTAACACAGGGACTGGGCAGGAGTAGACTTTTTAATAAAACAGTGCTAGAACAACTGGGTATCCACCCATGAGGTAACAAATAAACCTTAAAGTTAACACCTTAAACCAAATGCAAATTTAGTTTGAAGTGGTTCATAGGTCTAAAAGAAAACATATAATAAAATCTTTATAGACTTCATGAGAAGGTTGAGACAGTTGGATAATTTGAAGAGGTCACCAAAATAACTAGAAAATGACACAAAATAATCAGCAAGAATAATCTCAAGACTTGGATACTAAATAAAGGTAAACAACATATTGAAAAGTGTTTAGTCCTCAAAAACAAGTGAACTTTAGGTAATAACTCTTGAGAGTTTGTGTTATGTGCATATTCTTGCCTTGGCTGCTCCCATGACCTATCGCATGGTTTGAACAGTAGTGAAATCATCATGAGCCTGCCTGTGTTTAAATACAGGAAAGGAAAGGAAAATATGATGACAAAGAGTGAGGCTCTTTTAAAGATAGCAAAACTACACCACAGAAAAAGATAATCAGAGAAAAAAGAATAGGGCATCAAAGATCAGAAGAATAACATCAATCATATTAATACATGTATATATGTGTGACAGGACTTTTAGAAGAGGAGAGCATCCAAGGGACAGAAAAAGTATCTGAAGAGAAAATGTAAGTTTCACAAACCCTAAGTAGGATAAACACGAAACTGATCCACACCTACATATGTAAAGTTCAAAGTTAAGAGTGAGCAGGAAAAGTGAACAAGTGAGTGACAGTACGAATACAGAATGAATTTTGATAGCAACAAGAGAAAAACAACTCATTATCTAAAGGAAAACAATGATATGGTTAATAGCTAACTTCACATCAGAAACAATCATGTCTATAATACATACATATTCAAAGCAATGAACAAAAAACAAACTAAAGTATTAACCAAGAATTCTCTACCTAGCAAACTGTCTTCTAAAACTGAAGACAAAGACGGTCACTGAGAGAGAATTCATTATAAACAAACCTGTCACATAAGAAATACTAGAATAAATGCTTCAGGTTGAAAGGAATTATCCTTGATTCTTCCTCTTTGTTTCTCCCTCCATATTCAATGTATCAGCAAGCAAGGCCCACTAACTTTATACCCAAAATAAATCCTGTGTCTATCTACTTTTTCTTTAAACATCTTCTGCTGCCATCATCTGAGCCAAGCCTTGAATCCTCCATTAGACTTCTACAATATTCTAGCCGTAATTGGTTTTCCTGCTTCTACTCCCCTACAGTAGATTCTTCCAACAACAGCCAGGACATTTTAAAAAAAATTAGATCATATTTTTCTCTGCTTAAGGCCCTCTATTTGCCTTTCTATGTACTTAGGATACTATTTGTCATGGTTAAATATGCCATATATACCAACAATTCCCTACTTGAACTTTTCTGTCTTTCTTTCATGTATGGATCAGTGTGCTCCATAAGATCTTGCACACTGTATACTCTGGCACAATGAAGAATCCCTGTAATCCTCAAACATCGTGAACTCATTCCAGCTTCAGAATTTTCACACCTATTCTTCACTTTGTCTAGTACATGTTGCTGGAAGATCATCACACAAGGTTGACTTCTTACTGTTTAGGTCTCCACTCAAATGTCATCTCCTCAAAGAGGCTTTTCCTGATAACTCCAACTAAAAAGATACCTATCCACCATCACTTGCTCCTTTTGCCTTTTTAAAACTTTTAACAACATTTATTAAAAAATTAGAATGCTTAAATGCTTATTTATTTAACATCTACCTCACCCAATAAAATAAAAGAATCATGAGGACAGATATCTTACCATCTTGTTCATTACTATATGTCCAGGGCCTAAAATACCATTATAAATTATTGAGTAACATTATAGATAATATAATGTTTATATATATATAAAATGTTATTATATAATATGTATTTTTAAAACTTACACTGAAAAATAAACTTAAAAATCCTTTTGTTCTTATTTAGTATAAATATCATATTTTGTCATTTATACCAGTCTTCTTCTGAGAAAAAATAAGTATTCCTTCAACCAAAGTTATCTCAGATTCTCCAAAAAAGCAGGGAGTCTTAGACAGTTGGAAACTATGTGTGTCTTATTTACCACTATACTCTGGTACCAAGAACAGGGTCTCCAGTACCTGGTAATTACACGTAACTATCAAGGAATGTGAACAATGAGACTCAGGAGAGAGGAGAGTAAATGCCACGAGGGGGGGTTTAGGGGGAAATGTCACCCCCTCTATCTCCAACCACCACTTTCCTGGGTTTTAAGAGCACTCGTGTGTATTACTGTAACAGACTGAACTTCTTGAGGGCAAAAAATATGTCTTTTATTTTGTATACTTTATGTGTGACACTGATAGACCAAAAATGTTCAATAATTATTTTCAGAAGTAAATACAAGAGCATCAGTTTCTTCACTTGCCAAAGGAAGGTAACAAGAGTATCTTCTTCAGAGGGTTATTAAGGTGACAGGGAAGAGAAAAGAGAAAAAGAGCAAGTGGACGAGGAAAAATCCCCCCACAAAGTTCTCTTTCAGATATTTAAGGTAGAAAAGCACAGGAGAAATAATCAAATTACCTCTTTTCTATGAATTATTTCTTTTCTTTTTTTTTTTTTGAGACAGAGCCTCAAGCTGTCACCCTGGGTAGAGTGCCATAGCATCACAGCTCACAGCAACCTCCAATTTCTGGGCTCAAGCGAGTCTCTTGCCTCCGCCTCCCAAGTAGCTAGGACTACAGGCGCCTGCCACAACGCCCGGCCATTTTTTGGTTGCAGCCGTCATTGTTGTTTGGCGGGCCCGGGCTGGATTCGAACCTGCCAGCTCAGGTGTACATGGCTGGCGCCTTAGCCCATTGAGCCACAGGCACTGAGCCTCTATGAACTATCTGTTTGTTTACTTACC
>CAUYON010200388.1:0-18714 GCA_963573935.1 Arctocebus calabarensis | reverse complement strand
ACCTGTAAAAGGCTGAAACTGAACCCACACCTCTCATCATTAACTAAGATAGACTCTCACTGGATTAAAGACTTAAACTTAAGACATGAAACTATAAAAATTCTAGAAGAAAGTGCAGGGAAAACTCTTGAAGGAATCGGCGTGGGTGAATATTTCATGAGGAGGACTTCCCAGGCAATTGAAGCAGTATCAAAGATACACTACTGGGACCTGATCAAACTAAAAGGCTTCTGTACAGCTAAGAACATAGTAAGTTTAGCAAGCAGACAGCCCTCAGAATGGGAGAAAATATTTGCAGGTTATGCCTCCGACAAAGGCATAACCAGAATAAAATAACCAGAATCCACAGAGAACTCACATGTATTAGCAAGAAAAGAACAAGTGATCCCATCTCAGGATGGGCAAAGGACTTGAAGAGAAACTTCTCTAAAGAAGATAGGCGCATGGCCTACAGACACATGAAAAAAATGCTCACCATCCTTAATCATCAGAGAAATGCAAATCAAAACTACTCTGAGATATCACCTAACTCCAGTAAGATTAGCTCACATAACAAGATCCCAAAACCAGAGACCTTGGTGTGGATGTGGAGAAAAGGGAACACTTCTACACTGCTGGTGGGAATGCACATTAATACGTTCCTTTTGGAAGGATGTTTGGAGAATACTTAGAGATCTAAAAATTGACCTGCCATTCGGTCCTATAATTCCTTTACTAGGTATATACCCAGAAGACCAAAAATTACATTATAACAAAGACATCTGTACCAGAATGTTCAGTGCAGCCCAATTCATAATTGCTAAGTCATGGAAGAAACCCAAGTGCCCATTGATCCATGAATGGATTAATAAATTGTGGTACATGTATACCATGGAATATTACACAGCCTTAAAGAAAGATGAAGACTTTATCTCTTTCATGTTTACATGGATGGAGCTGGCACATATTCTTCTTAGCAAAGTATCTCAAAAATGGAAGAAAAAGTATCCAATGTACTCATCTCTACTATGAAGCTAATTCATAGCTTTCATATGAAGGGTGTAACCCAACTATAGCACAAGAATATGGGGAGACGGGCAAGGGAGGGGAGAGGAGGGGTGAGATTGGAGTGGAGGGAGGGTAATTGGTGGGGCCACACCTACGGTGCATCTTGGAAGGGTACAGGTGAAACTTACTAAATGCAGAATACAAATGTCTTTATATAATAACTGAGAAAATGCCAGGAAGGCTGTGTTGATCAGTTTGATGAAAATAGTTCAGATTGTATATGAAACCAGTACATTGTACCCCTTGATTGCACTCTTGTACACACCTATGATTTAATAATTAAGATAATAAAAAATAAATAAATAAAAAATAAAAAAAAGAATCTTGTGATTTTTGTCACACAATGAATTTTGCATTTATTACATTTAGATAACTGATCTTATTGTGTTAGAAAGATACTACTTAGACTGCATGGGGAAAGCTAAGTCTCAAAATTTTAGATAGTATCATAACAATAATATAAACTCTTTAAAATAAAATTAAAAATATATATTGGTAAGTACTACTGTTTAATAAATAGAAACAAAACAAGATTATGCATTCTCGTATACAGTGTATGTCTCCCTAATGAACTAGAATGGGGATGGAGAAATGGTGTGAAGGCCCCGTGGGGCCTTCTGGGTCCTTAAGTACAGTTAGAAATTCAGCTTTTTGATTGAATTTTACAGAATAAGCACTTCATTTTTATTAATACAGTTTTGTCATTCATATTTTATTTTTAATGTGAGCATATTTAAAATACAAAAGAATAAAATAAGGTTCAGCAACACAATCCTCCAAGGTTGACTGGAACAATTAGGACATTAGTAAGTCACAGGGCTAAATTGACCATTGCTGTCCTTATGATTTTGTTTCTAGCCTCCCCTGCCTCTCTGTTGCCACTATCATATGATGCTAGTTGGCAAGAGTTTTATGGGGATCTGCTATGCTGGTCTGTTATCAGCTTTTGACAATGGTGCACTGTGTTTCTGTTTGAAATTTGTGCACAGTTGCACAGTTCAATAGTATTTTTTAATTCCGTCTGCTTAACAACCCATCATGTCAAAGAAGACCAAAAGAATGCTGAAGGAAGAAAGCATGTTTAATGAGGATTGGGAAATGCAACATTACCTTCTTTCTGCTAAAGATAAGTTGATTTGCTTGCTTTGTGATACTACAATATCAACATTAAGGAAATTCAATGCCCATTAGCATTATAATATTCATAAGGACCACAAGTATTTTAAAGTAGAGGGAGAGGCATGAAAGGTTATATTGCAAAAATTAAAAGGTGAAAACAAAGCAAAACCATGCTTTCAAGCAGCCTAAGACCTGGGGCAACTTATAAAGTGGCTTATATACTTTGGGGGAAAGGGAAGCTGTTCAGTGACATAGAAATTATGAAAAATGCCTTGTCAAAGTGGCAGGCTCCTTATAGCCACATAACATTTCAGACAACTGCTTCTTTCAAGGGGAACAAAACTGATCAGAAACATGAATTAGCCTTCCAACTAAACAGAACAACTTCATACAATACTTCAAAGAATATATGTATTATTTAATTGCTTTGGATGAATCAACTATTGCTACAAAATCAACACAGGTTTTATACTTCATTTAGGTCATAACAGAAGATTTTCATTGCAACAAAGAGTCACTCACTTTGGCAACCTTGAAAACAGGCCATGGGAAATAAAGGTATCTTCAACAAACTTGAAGATAAATGTCATGAAGGTAGATTGAATTTGGTTAAATTTGCTGGGCATATGTACACAGGGTGCATATTCCATGACAGGAACACAAGAAGGGTTTATTGCACAGGTTTAAAAAAAAATCTATTAAAAGATCCAGATGCCCTCATTCCTTTTGACTGTATCTTCCATCAGCAAGATCTCTATGCTAAAGCTGCTGTTTTACATAACTCTGCAACAAGTTATAAGTATTGTTCACCAGATTCCTGCAAATGCAACACTGCATCCTCATTTTGTAACATTCTAAAGTTGATCTAGGAGGTATTCATTGTGGATTTGGTGTATTATTCTAAAGTGTGTTGGCTATCACAGGGACAGATGTTAGTCAAAATTGTATCTCTGCAAGTACAGATAGTTATATTTTATGAAGAATATAATTAGCAATGTGAATTATCAAAAGAAGATGTCTATAGGAATGCAGCATTTCTATATGGTATCATTTGAAGAATACTGAGCTGTTATAGACTTATCACTAAGGCACCTAAAATGCAGGTTACCCATTAAATTTGCATCAGTATGATACTGGAACTTCATCTTCTTTCCTGGCTGATTTGCCAAATATGATACTGGAGTTTCAGGTACTTGGTCTTGGTGATTCAAAGAATGAATCGAAGGACGAAAGATCAAAGGTAAGACAGGATCTATTCACAGAAACAAAGAACATAAAAACTGCAAAACTGAAAGCTCTTGGCAGAGAGAACCCAGGTGAGGAACAAGCTCTCTTGCTCCATTTCTGAAGTCTGTCCCTGGACTTTCTGCTCAGGGGAATATATAGTCGCAGGGGGTTGTTTTGTCCAAACTCAATGTTTGCCTTTAGGGCATGGATCTTCATTAGTTATAGTCAGCTCTCCAATGAACTCTCAGGCCTTGGAAACTCACATGACATTCACCAGTCAGAAGTGCATGGGGAGGGCACAGCAAGGTGCCAGTGTCTCCTCCACAGCTGTCCAGCTACTGGAGCCTCCCAGGACCCCTCTGCCTACCCGTTAGCTTGCTGGTTCCACTGCCAGCTACAGCTGCACCAACACCACCAGGGCTAAGGTGGCAGGTCATGGGGCCGCCTTGTCCTGCATTAATTCTCCCTCTCTGAGTGGAAACTCTAACTGCTCTTAGGAAAAACGGTGAAGACTTAATCTAACTGCTTCCTGCTGAATTGGGCGATGATAGAAGGGGCAGTTCGGGTCTCAGGAGGGAGAGAAATCCAGGGGTTCATGATAGAATCAAGTCATAGACCAGAACCATCTTTATTGTGTATGGCTTGATGACATTTCTGAAAAATATAAATCTGATTAGTATATAGAAAGGTAAAGGTAGGACAATGCCAGATTAGAAACACTAATTCAGTGGCTCTAAAAGAAAACTATATTTACATCTTTCTTGCTGTTTTCTAAACAATAACTTTAAACTTTCCTTAGGCTCACAAGTGCAGGTGGACTGTGGTTGGCTCTCTTCATTGTCTGCTTCTGTGGAAGGTGGAGGGTTCCAGGATTTTACTCATAAATGATCTATCCAGGAATCTATTCCCATAACTTTAACAGTAGTAGAAGACAACAAGAAAACAGAAAAGGGACCTTCTGGAGGCAAGAGTTTTTGGTCATGACTATACCTCTAGGAGAAAAAAGCTGTTCAGTGTTGAATGTGAAAAGGTAGTGGGGTTCTAATGGATACAAATGGTTGTTCCTGTTTTAGTTAGTATGTTCCTTCCTAAAAGATGAGCAGGACTTGCAGACACGATTAGGAAGATATGAGGGAACCATCACTTATCCCAATTGCAGCTTAAAGGCTGAGTGAAAATTTTAGTAAGTGGTATAGTTACAGATTTGGGAGATAAAAGATCAAGGTTAGAGAGAAGTACAGAAAAGGTTTCTCTAGTGTCCAGAAGATGTTCTGTTACCTGGTCTTCACTGTGAGGCAAACCAGGGGCTCTTGAGGGGTGATGACACAAGTTGGAGCAAGCAGGGACAGGCTGCTCTCCAGTGGTCACCCTTGCATTCTGGACGGGGGCCAGGTGGCTTGCCCAGTGAAGGGGAGTCCTTCCTAAAGTGGCCAGTCTGACCACATTGGAAGCACTTGTTCTTAGCTTCTCTGCCTTCCCTCTGCCCCTGGAAGGTGCTCTTTTGTCGGAGTGCCATTACTAGAGCCTCATTCTTCTTTGATCTCTTCTCTGTTTTTTCTCCTCTTTCTCCTGATCTCGGTTATAAAAGACCATGGTGGCCATTTTCAGAAGATTCTCCAGGTTATGATCTGGGTCTACAGTCAATTTCTGGGGTTTTCTTTGAATATCTGGGGCCACCTGAGTGATAAATTTGTCTTTTAAAATAATTTGACCTTCTATGGAATCGGGTGTCAACTGGATGTGTTTTCTCATCACCTCCCTCAGCCTCTCAAGAAAGGCTGAGAGACTCTCATTTTGCTCCTGGCAAATAGTAGACAACTTGGAATAATTCACAGGCTTTTTCTTGGATCGATATAAACCTTGTAGGATACATGTTAGAAAACATTTATGCCACCAGTCACATTCCGTCTTAGGGTCCAATTGGGATCCTGAAGAGGAACTGCCTGTCTTCCCATGGGGTATCTTCGACCAGGGAAAAGGAATAAATAGAGAATAGGCTCCTTTCCCCAGGAGACATACTGCCATCAGTATTGGACATGAACTACAAATCACCCCACTTTCTAGCTTTATCTAAGACTTCATTCTTTTCATTAAAAGTTAAAGTTTGATCTAGTAGTAACATTATATCTCTCCAAGAGAGGTCAAAGCTTTGTCCTAATCCCTGGAGAATATCTATGTATTTATTGGGGTCATCAGAAAATTTTCCTAAATCAGTCTTAATTTACTTTAAATCTGTCAGGGAAAACAGAGTGTATACTCACGCACTTCCCCTTTCACCACCCGCCGTCTCAGCCAAGGGGTACAAAGAAGGATATGGTTGCCTTCTGGGGGTCGCAGTACGACCAGAAAAAATTCTTGGGACAGCCTGTCTCCTGGGGTTTTGTCAAACCACAGAGGATGGTGCAGGAGAGTAGATGGTGGGTTTGAATTAGGTTGTGACAGTGTCTCCCTCGAGAATCCCTGACCATTTGGGAAAATTATTACAGTCAAGAGGCAGAATCTATCTGACAGGTCTTACACAGTTGGGAGTTGTCCCTGAGGGAAAACAAAGCTCGCACATAGGGTACCTCAAGACTACTTTTCTTCCTGTTTACAAAAAGTATCTAACTGAAAAATGGTGTCATAATTAAGAGTACCCTCTGGGGGCCATTGTTTACCAGTGGAGAGTTGATACTGAGGTCAGGCCTAGGTACAGAAGAAAACTATACATTCATTTGTTCAGCATCTGAGGATGAAAGATGTCCCAGTGCTCCAGAAAACAGCCCAGCGGAGTGTTCTCTTGGCGAGAGAATATGTTACCCATCTGTGAGAAAGAACAAATGTCCAGCATCTTAATCAATCTCACCCTGCATTCTTGAGTTGTCAAAGCATCTTCTGACCAACCCAAGTCTGACCAAACAAAAGGAAGCATCCTTTTAATGTTTGGGGGAAGAATCCCTGAGGAGAGTGGCCTCCTCAGCCCCTGCGCTTGTCTGGAATTAGCCACTCTTACAAGTGTAGTGCTTCGTGCCTGCTGGTTCTCTTGTGTTTATAACGTGCTGGCAACACAGGTCCGAGAAATCAGGTATCAGGGAGCCTTGTCCCACCCGATGCATGTTCTGCCCCTTGCACTTCCTTCCCCCACTAGCCTCAGAGAATCAATCAAATTGGGGGTGAGCCCCATCCTGGAGAAAATGGCTGTGAGCTGTTTGCACATTTAACGCTATGTAATTCTTTACAAGATTTTTCCAAATTCCTAGTTTACACAGGAAAATAGGCTTTCTGTCATGAGCAGGTCTTAAATGCTATGTTTTCTAACTTCCCTTTTCCCAATGGTTAGCAAGGTAACAATAACTAAATTTAGTTACAAATCAGGGTAAAGAGACACTTTGAAACTTTTGTATCACAATTAGTTGCAGTTAGCCAAAGTTCTAGAGAAACTTAGAATTATTTTAAACTTCCCCATATATATCAATAAACCAGAAGAAATCAAATACTCAAGGTCATTTTCATTGCTTTTCTTCATTTCAAGAGACTGAACTATAGCTGAGGTTTAGAGCCATTTTTGCCTTGGGAAGTCATTCCGGACTTCCCTTCACAGGCCTCTGGTTGCCCAAACTGTGGAGGGGAGTCATTTTGCCCTTTGGTTGGGGCTGACTTCTACTTAACATGGTTAGCCTTCTTTTAGGGACATAAAAACACTAATGAAAAGCAATAACTGTTAACCCACCTACAACATTGAAGCTCCTTCAAAACATGCAATACATGTTTCTAAAAAAATACCAAAGTATTTTTATAAGATTAACTATATAAATAATTCTTCCCTACATTCAAACAAAGAATATATATTATCAAGGAGAGGGAGAGAACTATTAGAAGTCTATAGAGAGAAATAGAAAACGTTGGAGACCACGGAAGAGAAGGGAAGATGGTAAAAGCTGGGAGAGCACGAGTTTTCAAAGGCCCTCCCTAGTCCTGGGGTCAGAACCATTGCTGGGGACCCCAGGGCCTCTGGGTGCTACCCCCTTGCTCGGCTCTCGACCAGGGAAAGGAATAAGTAGAGAATAGGTTCAAAATTCTTCTCACACTCCTCTTGGCTCCTTTGTGGAGCCAAGGGGAATTGCCTGTGAACTGGAGCCCAGCATCTGCACTATGCACATTTATGGGCTGATGGGCATCGAAATTACGAGTCTCCATTATTATAAATATAGAGAAAACCAAGACAGAGGTAAGCGGTCCCATTGCTTACCACGGATGTCTTCTTGCCATCATCTTTCCCCATACCGGCCACCAAACACGACACTGGAACTTCGTATTCTTTCCTGGCTGGCTTGACAAATATGATACCAGCGTTTCAGGTTCTTGGTCTTGGCGATTTGAAGAATGAATTGAAGGACCACAGATCAGAGGTGAGACGGGATTTATTCACAGAAACAAAGAATATAAAAACTACAAAAACCAAAGCTCTTGGTAGAGAGAACCATGGTGGGGAACAAGCTCTCTTGCTGAAAACCAAGAAAACATTTTAGGGGGCCTGTTGGATGCTGATTAAATGATGCCGCGAGTTATTTGCATCTAGCGAAGATAATTGATGAGAGTGGCTCTACTATGGAAAACATTATCACTGGACATAAAGCAGTTTTGTATTAAAGGAAGATGCCATCTAAGATTTCCATAGTTAGAAAGGAGAAGCCAGGACTTGGCTTCAAAGAACAGGCTGCCTCATTTCTTAGGGGCTAATACAGCTGGTGACTTTAAGTGGAAGCCAGTGTTCATTCACTATTCCAAAAGTCCTAGGGCCTTTCAAATTATGCTGAATTTATGCATTCTCTGGGGTGCTCTATACCGGAAAGTACAAGCCTGGATAACAGCACAACTGCAGGCATGGTTTATGGACATTTTAAACCTATTTTTGCTACCTGTTCAAAAAAGGATCCCTCTTAAAGAATCACTGCTCATTGATAATCACTAGTCACTGATGTAGATTTGGTAGTCACCTAGTTACATTGTAGATTTTCAAATAGTGTTGTTTTTATGCCTTTTAGAACAATATCTATTCTGCAGCCCATGAATTAAGGAATCATTTTGACTTTCAAGTCTTATTATTTGAGAAATATATTTTGTAAGGCTATAGCTTATAGAGATAGTGCTCTTATGGACCTGGACGAAGTAAATTAAAAGTCTTCTGGAAATAATTTACCATTATTAATGGCATTAAGAACATTTGTGATTCATGGGAGTTCAAAATAACAACATTAACAGGAGCTTGGAACAGGTTGATTTCAACCCTTATGGAGGACTTTGAGGGGTTGAAAATCTCAGTGGAGGAAATAACTTCAGATGTGATAGAAATAGCAAAAAAACTAGAATTAGAAGTGGAGTCTGAAGATGTGACTAAATTTCTGCAGTCTCAAACTTGAACGTACAGAGTTACCTCTTACAGATCATCAAAGAAAGAGGTTTCTTAAGATGAAATCTGCTAGTGTAAATGCTGGGAACATTGTTGAAATGACAACAAAAGACTTAGATTATTATACCAACTTTGTTGATAAAGCAGTGACAGAGTTCAGAGGATTGATTCTAATTTTGAAAAAACTTTTACTGTGGGTAAAATGCTATTAAAGAACATTGCATGCTACAGAGTGATATTTTGTGAAAGTAAGAGTAAATGGATGTGGTACACTTCAATGTTGTCTTACTTTAATAAATTGCTGCAGCCACCCTAACCTTTTGCTCCTCCCACCCTGATCCATTAGCAGCAATTAACATCAAGGCAAGAGTCTCCACCTTTTTAAATTAAGGTATATACATTGTATTTTTAGATAAATGCTGGTGCACATTTAATAGACTACTGTGCACTGCAAACGTATGCAATGAGAAACTAAACAAATTGCTATGCTCACTTCATTGTGATAATTAGTTTTGTTGCAGTAGTCTGCCGTTGAACTAACAATATCTCTGTGGTGTGCCTGTGACATACCAGAGCTTATTATATGCCTCATTTTAAAAGATAATACAGTGTTCCAATAAATGTCTATTTTAACATTGCAATTAATGAAATAATGTCACCTTCCCAGGCATGGTTAGAAAATGGATAGCAAAACTCTATGGTACTAGAAAATGATATATTTTAAATCAAACTGCTACAGCTCAGTTTGGGAATACAGGGGAGGGAGTTAATGGCAGGATATGGAAGCAATTTCATATATTGATGTTTTGTCTGTAATGAAGCTATTTTCCAAACAAGATTCATCTTAGAAAGAAGTAGTTTTTCTCATCTAAAGCCAGATAGCTCTCTAAAACTGCTTATATCACATAATTAGCATTTTCTGTAAATATTTTTGCAAGAGGCATCTGGAAAAGAATATTCAAAGAGCATGTATAATGAATCTAAACTCAGGAGTGCATGAGAATGTGTAATAGTAAGAAGAATAGAAATTACTGGACATGAAGAAATATAATTGACAATTTCACAAATCGAAGTACAAAAATGCAGCATAGACTGAGAAATGAGTGGTTCTCCTGAACTGCCAATTTAAGAATATTTACTGCTTGTACATAAAGCTTGGATGCTTATGACACATGTGATGCTTCACATCTATATTGTCTGTTTGAAATGTTTGCTCATTTAGAAATAAAGATTACATTCATGTTGATAGGAATATTAAGAAAACTGAGTATTTAAACTTCGAATGTTCCTTTTTTTGAAATATGTTAGCGTCATCTGAACACTGGTGACAAAGTGCATAGACAAATGCTGATATACTTCCACAGTTATAGTTACACCCTAGATGTTAAACAGACTTAAAAAATAATGCCCTACTATTTCATAAAAGCTGGAGGTGCTTTTGTATAGTTTTGTGACTATTGTTCTTATCAAAGGTGGACGTAGTTTCCTATAGTTTTGTTCAGTTTTGTTTTTCTCAATAAAATGCCACTATCGTAGAAAATAATTCTGTCAAACGGGAGCTAAAAAAAAGATCTAACAAGGAGAATGCAGAATATTCTTGTCTAATCAGGGGCTTAAGGAGAGAATAATGCAGAATAAATAGTTGTACAGAAATTAGGCAAAAACTGGTGAATAATATATCTTCTAAAATGGGTAATATTTATTACAGCAAATTCATTTATAATGATTGATATTAATAAATTATTTCATTTGTTAATATTATTTTTATATTTACCTCAATTAATAATAAATTATTTTTATTTAACAGGTTATAGGCTTAAAGATTTTAACGTGTCACTGGCTTTTATAAGTTTTTTACAACAATACTTTTCCAGTAGAAAATAAGCAAAGAAAAAAATCAGGCAGTTCAGAAAAACATAAAGAAAACACAAACAGCTAATATGTATAATAAAAATGTTTGAATCATTACAATCAAATGTAAGTTAATACATACATAATCCATATTAAACTAAAACATTTTGCAAATTATTGTACATTTTCATTTGGCTGGAGTAGATGGAAACTAACCCATATATACTTCTGATGTGAGTATGTATGAAATAACTATTTCTGGACAGAATTTGCCAGGACAGCGAGAGAGCATCAATTTCCATACATTTAACCACTTGATTTCACTTCTATGAATATATGCAAATGTAAAAATTATAATTCATGTTTATTATATTATTTAAAAAGAGAAAAGCAATAACCTACATATCCAAAATATGAGATTGTATGTCAACATTATAATTAATATAATTTTCTTTGGAATAATTACATTTCCGTGTGTCCAGCCTGCATCGCATCTCCAGCATGTGGCACAATTACTACTGCCTATTTGTTTTTTCTTTTATCTGTCAAAACAGCTGCTAAGTACTACTACTAATACTAACTTATTCAGTATTGACCAACAGTTTTTAAATGTAATAAATATTAAAGTTTACAGACTCCTATAACTGTGTGTTGACAGCACAAATTGTACAGGTAACTATAATGGTGTATGGAGAACAAGCTGGCAAAATTTAATAGCTTTCAATACTTTGTACAGCTTTCCTTTTTCTAACAGTAAAACTTTTTTCATTTGAAAAATGCTTTAACTTTATGATATATAATATATATTTCAATCTCTGTGCTCCTTCTAACTTAACGTTCCATCTGTAACTTAAACCTACCACATGAGAACAAATCACTTAACTCCGTAAATTAATTTACTATAATATGTAACAATTATCTTGTGCTTCATCTTGTCCAAATTATTTCAACAAGGGTCTTTTATTAAGATAGATGCTGCCTCACTTTCTGGACCACTATCATACATTTTTTTGAAAAATGTTTCTACTTCCATTTCTGTATTTCTGCCTGGTCATTCCAGTTTATATCTTCATCCTGAATATTTTACAATGCTATTCCTTACTATGACAAAGATCTCATGGCTGATTCAGTATCCCCTTTTCTCCTTAGAATGAAGAGTACTTGCTTTAAATAACTGAAGATTATTGACAAATTATTAGAATTGACTCTCTTTGGAATCTGCTTTCTGAGTAGTTCTTTTTCATATCACGTGCTGTTTACACTCATTGTTTATACCACTTTTGCAATATCTCCTAGATATGATATACAGAATTTATTCTGAACTCCTTAACTTTCTACTTCCAACTACCTTTCTCTATAATGCTTGTGTCAAGCTGTATTTATTTCATGATTTCCCGGTCTTCATTCTATTCCTAATATTGTTTATTCTACCCAAGTTTATAATTCCTCTATTCAATATACCCATATATGAATTTTTCCATCACTTTAAATATTTCTTCACATATAAATTTCACTTTGAAATTTTCAAACATTTATACACAAAGACAATCACTGAAGCAGTACTTTTAATAGCCAAACAATTAGAACCTAAATATCCATTACTAGAAAAATGGATAAGTTATGTTATTGTATATACATATATCAAATTATATTTAGCAAGTAAAAATAGCCAGCAAATATGAGGTAGAAAGCTGTCCATGACATAAAACAAAATGAAAGAAACAACATAATAAACAGCATGAGGAGTAAGAAACCATTTTTTATTTAAAATGGAAATTCTATACTATTGATCTCTGAATATACTTTTATACCAATTCCATGCTGCTTTGAATTCCTAGCCTTGAAGTATAATTTGAAATCAGGTAATGTTTAATGCTTCCAGGATTTTTTGTTGTTGTTATGTTTGCTTTGGCTACTCAGGCATTTTTTTTTTATGAAATTTAGGATTGTTTCCTAATTCTGTGAAAAATAAAATTGGTATTTTGATAGGAATTGCATTGAATCTGTAAATCACTTTGGGCCCTATGGACATTTCAACAGTGCTCCTCCAGTCCATGAGCACAGATGTTTTTCCATTTGTTTGTATCATTTATGACTTCTTTCATCAGTGTTTTATCCTTTTCCTTATATAGATTTTCACCTCCTTGGTTAACTAGATCTCTAGGGTTTTATTTGTTTGGTTGGTTTTTGCAGTTATTGTAAATGGTATTGAGTTCTTGATTTGATTCTCAGGTTGGCAGTACTTAGTCTATAGAAATGCTACTAATTTGTGTACATTGATTTTGTAACCTGAGATGTCAATTCTAGGAGTCTTTCAGAGGTGTTTTAGGGTTTTCTGGATGTAAGATCTTATCGTTAGCAAACAAGGATAGTTTGAGCTCTTCTCTCGTTTTCCAATTTGGATGTCCTTTACATCTCTCTTGTCTGATTGTTCATGCAAGGATTTCCAGTTCTATGTTAAATGGACATGGATAAAATGGGCATCCTTATCTTGTTCCAGTTCTTAGGGGGGATGCTTTAACCTTTCCACATTCAGTATGATTTTGGGTATGGGTTTGTCATATGAATAGATGGCTTTTATTATTTTGAGATATGTTCCATCTATGCCTAGATTGCTAAGGGTTCTTACCATGAAGGGTGCTGTATTTTATTGAATGCTTGCTTTTGTATCTGTGGAAATGATTTCATGGTTTTTTTAAATTACGTGTATGTGGTAAATCACATTTATTGGTTTGTATGTGTGGAAACATCTTTGCATCTCTGTGATAAAATACACCTCAGTCTGGTAAATAATTTTTTATGTGCAGTTGGATTCAGTTTCCTAGTATTTTGTTGAGAATTTCTGGTTTACATTCATGAAGAATATTGTTCTCTTTTTTGTTAAGTCCTTTTGTGACTTCAGTATTAGAGTGGCTATGTCTTCATAGAATGAGTTAGGGAAGATTCCCTCCTTCTTGAGATGTGGAACAATTTCAATAGGATAGGTACCAGTTCTGTTGTAGATATTTCTTAAAATTATTTTAGGATAATAACTTCTTTTCTTTTAGATACATACCTAGTAGTGCGGCATTGCTGGACTGAATGATAGCTCTATATTTAAAAGACTCTTGCACTTGCTTGTCTATTTCACCACTATTCATAATTGCAAAGATGTGGAATCAACCTAAATGTTTATCAACAGATTAGTGAAGAAAATGTGATATATATGTATATGTGTGTGTATTATTATTCCATGTACGACATGAAATTATATTCAGCCATAAAAAGAATTGAATAATGTCTTTCGTAGCAACTTAGATGAACAGGAGGTCATTATCCTAAGTGAAATAGCTCAGAAATAGAGAAAAATGCCACATATACTCATTAAGTGAGAGATAAACCATGAATATATAAGATCATACAAACTGATGTAATGGGCATTAAAAACTAAGAAGAAGATTAAGAGTGAAAAGGGTATGGGGGATCATAAACACTTAACAGTGTACACTGTTTGGGTGGTAGATATATTAAAAGCCTTGATTCCACCACTAAGCAATTTATCCATGTAACAAATAACTATTTGTACTCCCTAAGTATATTTAAATAAAAAGATATAAATTTGGCTCGGCGCCTGTGGCTCAACGGGCTAATGCGCCAGCCACGTACACCTGAGCTGGCGGGTTTTAATCCAGCCCGGGCCCGCCAAACAACAATGACGACTGCCACCAAAAAATAGGCATTGTGGCGGGCGCCTGTAGTCCCAGCTACTTGGGAGGCAGAGGCAAAAGACTCGCTTGAGCCCAGGAATTGGAGATTGCTGTGAGCTGTGATGCCACAGCACTCTATCCAGGGTGATAGCTTGAGGCTCTGTCTCAAAAAAAAAAAAAAAAAGGTATAAATTCTATGTACACGTTATCCATGTATGAGTAGTTATCAATGCATGTATAATTAGCTGCCAGATGCATGTCAAACTGTTAGAATTTTTCTTCAGCCTTTTATTTTGTACAGTTGTGTGTATTTACAGAGAGGGAGACAGAAAGAAGAGAAGCTTGTTATATTAAAAACAAATCTACAGCATCCCAAGAAACCATTTTATCCTACTTGTCATACACAGCAAAATTTCACAGCAATAGAATCTGTTACTTATCATGTACAGAATAATAAATTACTAAATTTAATTTTGTCATTCACAACAAAAATGTCAGATAGGGCCAAACATCCTTGACGTTGTCAAATCTATCGCATAGTCTTTATACAAAACATGCTTGCACTTATGGGTGTGTGTACATGAGTGTGCACACACACACACACACACACACAAGCATGCATCTACCATCTGATATGCAAGAGTAACATAGACTCTTACCTCTAACATTTCTTTATTATTATGGCAGAAATGCTCCTCTATGGAAAGTTCTATACCATTTGCATCCTGCTCAAAGTCTGCTTTTCAATAATAGAAAGAATTTTAGATTTTTTTCAGACAATATCCAAAATTGTTTGCATTTACCATTCTTGCTGTCTGGCATTCCTCTCAAAATCTGTTTGTCAGTCATTTTTTTTATTTTCCAAATCGAACTTATTCCTTATCCAATCAACAAGGCTTCCTAGCTATGCCAGTTAGTTCCAATTATGTCATTTGTGTTTCATTGCCCTTGTTCCTGAACATCAAAGAGTGTTCTTTTGCAAGTATTTAATTAATTTTCCAAGTTCTCTTGTCCTGTCTTCTTTTTCTAATTGTGAATTGTTCCAGTCAAATTAAAGACCCAGCTTCTTAATACATTAATACAATTGCTCTATTTTTTGACAGTATTGATTACAGAATTTTTTGAAAAATGTTTCTTTTGTAAATTCAGAAAAAACTCCACAGAATAGACTCTGTGCAATAAATGACAATGACCCCATAGTGCCTTACATCATTTTGTGTACTCACAAGACAAATGTGATGATCTCATAAGGATAAAATATAATAAATGTGAAAATAATTTATATACCAGAATTCCTTGGTTTTCATTATTTTAAACTTCTAGTTATTTAAGCATTCCAACAGCTATTTGTGATACTAGGGGTAATATTTTCAAAAAGTCTTATAATTCCTAAGCAAAATATTTATTTCGTAGTTTGGCTAATTACAAAGAAACACCTTTAGCACTTCTGAATTCTGTAAGTACTTTAATTATTGAAACCTTCCAACAAATATTTGTGAGTTTAAAGATAATATTTTTTAAAAATCTTATAATTCCTTTGCAAAATATTTATTCTATGGTTTAGATAATCACAAAGAAATTCTTTATACACTTCTGAAATCTGTGTTCCAGTTTTTATTAAAATATTTTATCACAAAACACAATTATTTAAAAATATTTTACACTGAAATGACTTACAATAAAAAAATTATAACTGGCTTCAATACATAGCTTAATATGACCAAGTAAATCAAGTTTTATAAAGAATGTTGTTGTTTTTATATTTGTTCTTATTTTTTTGCCAGAGGGTGTAATTTATACCAGTTATACATGTCATAATGAAAAAGCTTAATTCCATCTTTAAATATCATTTCATGAATTCAATCATAGGAAATAAGTATTCTCTTCTTTCCAACTCTACCTGTTTTTCTTAGAAAATCACAGTTTGATTGATGAGATTGGAGAATTTTGGCAAAGTGAGTCCTACAATTTATATCAAAATTTTAATGCTGCTATAAGCATAAAATAGCAGCACATGGCCAACATATCCATGTGCAGTGATTCTCTGATGCAGTGCTGGATCTGAACTTCAGCAACTTGCTTTGGGGTTATTGAATTGCTCTGCAATAAATGCTTCATGTGAGTTAAACATCACAGTAACTTATGTTTACCTTATTATCATACATTTCACAGATTTACATTTTGTTATTGACTTAATACATTTATTCAAAATAATTTATTGTAGACATTCAGAGAAAACAGAGTAATAGTATGAGTTAAATATCATGGAATAATTGGACTTGTGTCTGTTCCATTGACACCTTACTGTTTATTCTAGTACTCAGAAAAAAAATTGACCTTCTATTTGATTTTTATTTTAACTTCTTAAAATACTTTTTATCTCTCAGGAGTTAGTTTACCTGAGTATATATTTCCAGGCTCAGTAAAATAAATTGGTAAGTCCCCTTTTGAAATTGAAGAGATAAAGTGAAAAATTCACATTTGGGAGCTATTTATGTATATGATGTCGTTAATTAATATTATTTTAACTTTCTCTGGAGAATATTGGATTAATGCAACATCATTATGCAAAGCTACCTGAAAGTCTTGAGTCATAATATTTGTTTTTTTTTTTCATTTTTAAATTTAAAACTTTTAGGTCTAACCAAGGCCTCATCTCCTTTGGTATTTATATCAATTAAAAGGTGAAATATGTACTGAACAAACTTTCCTCAAGTCATAGTTTGCTTATATTTCATTTACTAAAATAATTCGACATTCCTTGATTTTACAAAATATGTAATTCTAAAGCAATACAAATACTAATTATGTAAAGTATGTTAAATTAAAAAGCAGTTCTATAATAACAAAATTATCATTGTCCTACCATCAACAGTGATTCACTGAGAAAACAGAAAAGGTGTTAAGTTACATGTTTTACCACAAAATAAAAATATAAATATACACACATACACATATATATATATCTGTGTGCATACATATGTTAACAGTTATTTTTTAACACTTCTTGGTTATACTTTAACTTTTTGAACAGCCTAAATGTTTCAAATTTTACTTAAATAACAATTATTGAATTAATTTTTACCAGAGGGAAAAATCAAAAGATTTTGTACATGAGAAATTTATTATTCTGATGCATAAATTTTAATGAAGTATTAATTTGCATATCTAAAGAATATACTAATTTATAATTTATAGCTTTTTGAAAAGTTTCAATTTTTGCCCATCATCAAATTGTAGTATTATTATTAAAATTATTTTAAGTAATGAAATTGTATGTAATTATTAGAATAGGAATATGATTCACTGCTTTACGAACTCTAAAAACATGTTGAATATGGTCATATAGAAAGCGCTTATGGGGGCTGCATCTGTGGCTCAAATGAGTAGGGCACTGGCCCCATATACTGGAGGTGGCAAGTTCAAACCCGGCCCCAGCCAAAAACTGCAAACAAAAAAAAAAAATAAAAATAAATAAATAAATAAATAAAGCACTTATGTTTTATTTTCCTATAGTCATGTCACAAAGCAGCCTTGCCTTTAGTCTAGGCACTTCCTCTCTCAGAGGACAACTAAACTACATTGGTTTAAGAAGACCTGGACTTTGGGAAGAAAACGATCCTGATGACTTAGACTGAAAATTGTGCTAACCCTCAGTGTGGTAGGTTCCTGGAAATTAAGGCCAGTTGTGGGAAGCTTCTGTGAATAGTCATCCCTTTTCCACCATACTGCAGTGTGCTCTGGTGGACCTTGATGGGAATGTTGTGTGCAGATTTCTGATGGGAGTGTGTGTCTGAAAACTGAAGTTTCAAGTTCAGGAGCTTTAGAAGAGGAACGGAGATCCTGCTGGCTAAATTTAGCATGAGATACTGGGCATGATGGTCAGACCAAAAAGACTTGGATAATGAGAATCTTAGTTGAAATGAAAACTGATCTATTTCCCCAGGATTTCTATGTAAGACGCCAGAGACCTTTTTTGCCCTTGACAAAAAAAGGACCCCCTAACCAGGCAAGTAGGTGTTCAGAACAATATTTAATCAATTTAGAAAATGGAAAATGAGAAGGTGCAAGTTATTTCAACTGGTGCAAGTTAAAATGTGGAAGCATATTTATATCCACTGCAGGGGTCTGCATATAAAGTTGAATGTGTTAATGGCTTCCCTGGCTAGAGCTTCTTGTCGAATGACAATAGTTGAGTAGCCACTTTCCTCTATCTATTCTTCAGACAGAACTGGAGTTTTTTTTTTTTTTTTTTTTTTTGAGACAGAGCCTCAAGCTGTCACCCTGGATAGAGTGCTATGGCATCACAGCTCATAGCAACCTCCAATTCCTGGGCTCAAGCGAGTCTCTTGCCTCTACCTCCCAAGTCGCTGGGACCACAGGCGCCCGCCACAA
>CAUYON010200385.1:0-20490 GCA_963573935.1 Arctocebus calabarensis | reverse complement strand
CCAGGACTCCAAGATTATCCCCCTTCTATATGATTAATTAGTTCCATCATGGTTTTTTGTTTTTTTTTTAAGGCAGTCTCACTTTGTCACCCACGGTAGAGTGCCGTGGTGTTACACTGCTCACAGCAACCTCCAGCTCTTGGGCTTAAGCAATTCTCTTGCCTCAGCCTCCCTAGTAGCTGGGACTACAGGAAACTAGTATAGATTTTGATACCAAGAGTAGAGTACTGTTACCTAAAAATGGAAGTGGCAGTGGGTGGAGGCCAGAAGAATTTTGAGGAGCATGATAGGACTAGAACAGATTGTTAGTAGAAATATGAATGTTAATAACTGCTAGTGAGGGCTCAAATACAAATGAGGTTTGTGTTATTTGAAAGTGGCAGAAAGAGGATGTTTGTTACATAGTGGCAAATAAGCTGAGGGGAATTGTGTCTTTTGGTTAGTAGAATGGAAAGTAGAATTTGTAAATGATTTCACTTGAATATTTAGCTAAGATTTCTATGCCTAATTTATTTGTGAAAGTGAGTCTAATGGAGTGAGCCCCTGTGAAATTATTGCAAAGTCCACTTGGTTCTTTTTTTTTTTTTTTGGAGTCAGAGTCTCACTATGTCGCCCTGGGTAGCGTGCTCTGGTGTCCCAGCTCACAGCAACCTCAAACTCTTGGGCTTAAGAGAGTCTCTAACCTCAGCCTCCCAAGTACCACAATGCCCAGCTATTTTTTTGTTGTAACTGCTATTTAGTTGGCCCAGGCTGGGTTCGAACCTGCCAGCCTGGGTGTATGTAGCTGGTGCCCTACCCATTGAGGTACGGGCACTGCCTGCCTATTTGGTTCTTGAGAATTTTATGCTAGCATTTATTTAAGAGACAGAAAGTAAATTAAATAGGACTGTCATACATCTCTCTCCCCAAAGTTGTACTGACAGGAAGCAGGCTAGTAAAACTACTTATGTGTGAATGTGCTGCTCTTCATTAAAAAAGAAAGGTGACTTAAAGATGGAACCAGGAGCCCAGAGGGGTGGAGCTAAAAGCCACAAAGGCTTTAAAATGGAATGGAGTTTGCCTGGATTTTGAAGTTGCTTTGGATTAGTGACTGTTTTCTTTTACATTTTTCGTATTTGAACTGGAATATCTATAATTGTTACTCCATGTCTGTCTCATCATAGTTTGTTGGGAATAGATAACTTGTATTTTTAGGAACTGTGCTCCAGGAGTTTTACTTACTATAGTATACATAGAATCTTATCCACATCTAAATTAAAGGATGAGATTTAGGACTTTTGAAATGATGAGCATTAGATGAAATTTTTTGGACGTTGACTTGGTGCTGTAATATTATGAGATGTTTGGGGACCTAGGAAGGGATGAATATATTTTGCATTTGGGAGTGAGATGAATCTTTGAAAGCCAAATGGCAGACTGTGATAGGCATAATGGCCCTGCTAAGATGTCTGTACCCCAAATCCTGGAACCTGAATATGTTATGTGGCAAAATTACATCTTTGTAGATGTAATTAAGGTTAAGGGTCTTAAAATAAGATTATCCTGGCTTTCCTGGGTGGGTATAGTCTAATCATATGATCTCAGTTCTCAGCAGAGAACTTTCTCTGGCTGAAGTCAGAGATTGGAAGCATGAAACAGACTCAGCCTGCCATTACTGGAGGGGGTCACATAGAAAGAAAGCTTGAGAGGGGAAATGCAGACAGCCTCTAGAACCAAAGGCCAGCCTCATGTGACAACCAGCAAGGAATTGAGGACCTCAGTTTTACAGCTGTAAGGAACATGTTCAGCCACCGGCCTGAATGAACATGGA
The DNA here is from genome assembly GCA_963573935.1 of Arctocebus calabarensis. Taxonomy (NCBI): domain Eukaryota; kingdom Metazoa; phylum Chordata; class Mammalia; order Primates; family Lorisidae; genus Arctocebus; species Arctocebus calabarensis. The sequence goes on along the minus strand of CAUYON010200385.1, from coordinate 18,680 downwards.
AACAGATTTCCTCCCAGAGTTTCTAGCAAGGGACCCAGCCAAGCCCATGTGTAAAACTGAAATAATTTGTGTTGTGGTGTTTGTGATAATTTCTTAAGGGAACAATAGAAAGCTAATGGAGGGGTTTTGCTGGATTTATTTCAGAATCTTTGAGAAATTATTTTCTACAGGACAAAGGTAGCAAGGATTATTCTGTAAAGTGATTTGGTCCTTGGAGACTTCATAGAATGGTGTTGAGTGGAACCTGTACCTTTTCCATGGTGTTTTAAATATTCTGCTACTGTCCTTAGATGCAGTTTGGGGTGGGGGGGGAATGTGTGTAAATGACCAGCTTGTTAAAGTGTAGATTTTAGAGGCTGAGTTGGGTGGATTGCTTGAACTCACAGGTTTGAGACCAGCCTGAGCTAGAGCAAGACCTCATCTCTAAAAATAGCAGGAAATACTTGGGAGGCTGAGGCAAGATAATTGCTTGAACCTAAGAGTTTGAGGTTGCTGTGAGCTATGACACCACATTACTCTACTGAGGGCAACACAGTGTGACTCTGTTTTCAAAAAAAAAAAAAAAAGTTGTAGATTCTACAGCCATAGACCATTTTTTTTTATAATTTTTATTTTTTCTTTTTGAGACAGAGCCTCAAGCTGTCACCCTGGGTAGAGTGCTGTGGCATCACAGCTCACAGCAACCTCCAATTCCTGGGCTCAAGCGAGTCTCCTGCCTCCGCCTCCCAAGTAGCTGGGATACAGGCGCCTGCCACAACGCCCGGCCATTTTTTGGTTGCAGCCGTCATTGTTTGGCGGGTCAAGGCTGGATTGGAACCCGCGAGCTCAGGTGTACGTGGCTGGCACCTTAGCCTGTTGAGCCACAGGCGCCGAGCCAGCCCTAGACCATTTTGGTAAGATTTCTATACAGTGGTGATTTTTACATATATTTAATAAATTTCTTCGATAAATTGCATAATTTCTTAAATTTTTATTGTCTATAAGCTATAGGTTTATATGACAACCTTTTAAAGACTTAATTCCTATTTTTTAGAGGAAATGGAAATGGGTGATGTGTTTTTGTGAATTAGTGACCACTTATACACATACAGTGGTCTCTGTTTTTCCACACCTTCCACACCACCTCAGCCCACGGTTGTAAGATTTGTAAGATCTTTTCTCCTGTCATTGTATATGAAGTTATGAGTCAGATTTGGGAATCATAACTACAGAATGGAGTTTCTAGCTTTTAAGGAAGATCTTTTATTTTTGTTCTGTAACAGTATGCCATTGATTGGATTCATAAAATGAATTCATAACTAAACTTTAGTCAGAGGACAGAGGAAATTAGACTATTTATTTTGAGACAGAGTCTTGTTTTCTTGCCTCTGTAGAATACTGTGATGTCATAGCCCGCAGCCACCTCAAAATCTTGAGCTCAACTGATACTCTTACCTCAGCCTCCCAAGTAGCGAGGTGGGATCTCACTCATTCTCAGGTTGTTCTTGAACTCAGGCAGTCCACGCACCTCAGCCTCCCAGAGTGTTGGGATTACAGGTGTGAGCCAGTGCTCCTGGCTGAAACTTTATTTTTGAGTTATTACCTGAATAGAAAGAGTATGAATAACTTTCAAGATTATCTGTTTGGCTTGTGGTTTAGAAGAAGGGAAATTGGTTCACAGGTAGGTCAAGTTGTTAATTAAGATATCTCAGCCCTAGAGTTCTGGTCCAGGCAATAGTCTTGGCTTTTTTTTCTGTTTTCTGCATGAGGTCATTGTCAGAATTAATTGAGATAATGCACAGTAACATAACACATTTAGCATATTACGTAACACAGGTAATGCCTCCAAAAATGTTAAATGTTTATAAATAAGTTTTGACAACTGTATGGCAAAGTTTACACACATTACATTACAAATTATATTACAGTGTAATCTGTACAAGTTAAGAAACTGAAAACTGTTATTTGCCATTGAACTAGGTAAGGGCTTATGATACTCGATTTAAAATGAGAAACGGCATTTGATCTTTGATCTGTCACAATGCACTGGGTGACCTGGACCAAGTTTGTTTCATAAGAGTATTGGTGTGTTCTTACATCTAAGTTTCTTCGAACTTCTTACTCCTCCCGAGTAAGAAGAATAGTTTCAGAAGTATCATGTCATTTAGTTATTTCTTAATAGAGAAATCTAGGCCAGCCAGTTTTTCCACTTAAGAAATTCTCTAGGATTATTAAGGAAAAGTAGCTGCTGTCCTTGCAACAAAGGATGTATTTGCATTGGATTGTAGACCATTTGGTAGTCTTTCTTATTTTGTGTACTCCAAAATATGTACAGTTCAGCAGACCTAATTGTTGACCATACTTTTTTTTTTTTTTTAAACATATAGAAATCAAAGATCAGGCAGTGCCTGTGGCTCACGGGAGAGAGCACTGGCCCCATATACTGGAGGTAATGGGTTCAAACCCAACCCCAGCCAAAAACTGCAAAAAAAAAAAAGAAAGAAAAGAAAAGAAATCAAAGATCGGGTATTTTTAAAAGTTTAGAGCAAAAGACTTCACATTATCACAAGATACTGCTGAGAGTGGCATTTCACTGGTATCTACAAATTCTGTCTTTCATCCTGAGACATTTAAAAAAAACACTGCTTAGTGACAGTTGCTATGGCAGGCAAGCTTTTTTTACATTAGTGGTGCTGTTTTCTTGCATAGAAAATATTTCATTTTCTGAAGTGAAAGTTTTAGGGTACAGTTAGATTAATTTTTTTTTTTTTTTGTAGAGACAGAGCCTCACTTGATCCCCTTCATGGAGGGGCGTGCTGTGGCATCACACAGCTCACAGCAACCTCCACCTCCTGGGCTTAGGCGAGTCTCTTGCCTCAGCCTCCCGAGCAGCTGGGACTACAGGTGCCTGCCACAACACCCAGCTATTTTTGTGTTTTTGCAGTTCGGCCAAGGCCAGGTTTGAACCCACCACCTTTGGTATATGGAGCCCGCACCGTACGCGATGAACCACAGGCACCACCCTAGATTAATCTTTTATAATTTTGTATTTGTTACATCTTAGATGCCCTGATATTGGTTGCTCTTTTCTTTTTACCTATCTGGTCTTAAGGGTTTTTTTCTGACAAGTTTTTATTAACTGAAATGTTTTAATTTGCTTGGAAAAATGAACACTTAGAATTTTTCTTAAGTTATGACTAATACTTTTTAATGGGCATTTCTTTTTTCTTTTTTTTTTTTGAGACAGAGCCTCAAGCTGTCACCCTGGATAGAGTGCTGTGGCATCACAGTTCACAGCAATCTCCAATTCCTGGGCTCAAGCGAGTCTCCTGCCTCCACCTCCCAAGTAGCTGGGACTAAGGCGCAACCGCAACGCCTGGCCATTTTGTGGTTGCAGCCGATATTGTTGTTTGGCCGGCCCGGGCTGGATTCGATCCCGCCAGCTCAGGTGTATGTGGCTGGTGCCTTAGCCCGCTGAGCCACAAGCGCCAAGCCTAATGGGCATTTCTTAATTTAGCTATCCCATTAATGTTCTAACATTTTCTAACATTTTAGGAAAGCTACCCTGTTAAAAATGGATGGGTAAATTATTTTAAAGAAAACCTGTATCATGGGCGGCACCCATAGCTCAGTGAATAGAGCGCTGGACACATACACTGAGGCTGGTGACAGCTAAAACAACAGTGACAACTACAAAAAAAAAAAAGCCAGATATTGTGGCGGGTGCCTGTAGTCCCAGCTACTTGGGAGGCTGAGGCAAGAGAATCGTTGAAGCCCAAGAGCTGGAGGTTGCTGTGAGCTGTGACTCCACAACACTGTACCCAGGGCAACAGCTTGACTGTTGTCTCAAAAAAAAAAAAAAATCCAGTATCATGTCATGTCAGAAAGTACAAAATGGCCCATTTTGGGCAATTAAGTTTATGACCATTCAAAAAATGTTCGTTTGACAGACCCTGAGTGTCTGGCATGTATTTCTGGCAGGTACTCTGCTAAAAGTCTCCAGATTGTTTCTGCCTTCAAGCTCACAACTGAGTGATATTTTGTAATAATATATATGTTGTGCCACAACTTAATAGTTTTTGGAGGTCTTGTCTTATAACTGATTTGCTTTTTACCAGGTGTGGTGATTCTAACAGCTACAGAAGTAGAGGGATTAGGGGACAGCAGTAGGATACTGGAAAAGAAGTCCAGCGTTGGAGTGAGACAGCCAAGTTTAGAGTTTACTTAACTTCCCTCAAGCCTAGATTTTCTTATCTCTACAATTGGGATAACAGTTACCTTAGACAATATATTAAACTTTAGTTTCTTCGGGCGCTGCCTGTGGCTCAGTGAGTAGGGCACCAGCCCCTTAATACCGAGGGTGGTGGGTTCTAACCCAGCCCTGGTCAAACTGCAACAACAACAAAAACAAAAAAAAAATAGCCAGGGCGTTGTGGCTGTTCGGGAGGGTGAGGCAAGAGAATCACTTAAGCCCAAGAGCTGGAGGTTGCTGTGAGTTGTGACTCCACGGCACTTGTGCAACTCTGTTTCTTAAAAAAAAGAAAATCCAAAAAAACCCTTCAGTTTCTTCATCTGTATAACAGGGATTTGTAGCACCTACCTCCGAGGATACATCTGCGGATTAATAACTAGAGCCCCAGCTAATATTATTATCGTAGGGTTACTGTGAAGATTAAAGAAGATAATTTATAAAATGCCTAATTTACAGTTATCTAACATCAGTTCTTTTTCTTCCCTTTCAATGAAGACAATGTTTATTGCCAGTGCTTCATTCCTTATTTTCATTTTCTGCTGCCAAGAGTTTTTCCTTTTTAATGAAACTTTTGCCCTGTACTTCCCTTTTTTTTTTTTTTTTGGCCAGGCCTGGGTTTGAACCCGCCACCTCCAGCATATGGGGCCAGCGCCCTACTACTTTGAGCCACAGGCAACGCCCTGTACTTCCTGTTTTCTGGTGCAGCCTGCTGGATGAGTGAGGTGCTGAATTGTTGCTTAAGGGTGGATCCCTATGTAACTCACACCCAGGGTAGATTGCCTCAGTTACTCATATGCAATGCACGTTGCCAGAGTGGTTATCTAGTCTTAGTGAATCTTCCTAACTTTGACTTAGGAAAAGTTCTAGCTTTGCTCACCTATAGACATGTGAATGTGAATCAGGTTTTTTTCTATCTTTTAATATCTGATTTTTATACAGTTTTGTCCTAGTGCCAGCCCATTCAAATAAGAGAATAATGAAGAGCCCGACTATTGAAACTCACCCTCTCCCCCACCTATGCACCTTGCCTCCAAATATAAAGCAATTCATTTTATTAAAATATTTTTGGTAGTCAATAAATCAGTTTGCAGAATTAAGGTAGTAGCTTTGAATTTATTGAAGAGAACTTGCTTAGGCTTTGAATTCTAAATAGACTTGGGTTCACATCCGTCCCTATAATTTTTTTTTTGGGGGGGGGGTTGCAGCCATCATTGTTGGTTGGCCGGCCCAGGCTGGATTCGAACCTGCCAGCTCAGGTTTACATGGCTGGCTCCTTAGCCCGCTGAGCCACAGGCGCCAAGCCTGTCCCTATAATTTTTAATCCTGTGATTTTGGCAGGTTATTTAACCTCTGACTTTTCTGATTTCTAAAATAGGAGTATACATCTCATGCCATTTCTGGTTTATAGGTGGCATTCAAATGGTAGCAGTAGCTGCTAATTATATCTGTAAATAATGGATTTCTACTTTAGATTTCTGTATGTCTCAAATGGAATTTCCCATCATTTGGTTCCACAGGGTTCTGGCCAGTGGAATGAAGTGTTTTGCATTGTGACTTTATTTTGTGTGTGTATTGATCATAAAAAGATATGCAGATAATGATCTCTGCCCATCGTTTATTATATTCTGTATTGTAGAAGATAATACTGGACTTCAAATTTCTGTTAAGTCTTTGAGGTACAACTGTGTTGATCCAAGTCAAACCCTTTGGGTTTTCTTGTAGTAATTTCCCTTCCTCCTACTGTTATTTCATATATGTAACATTAACACTCTGATCCCTTTTCTGGGTTAAAGGTGAAGAATTAAAAAAACAAAGTTGAAGAAATAAAATTCATACAGAGGACTTAACATGCTAATTTTTTTTTTGTTTTGCTGTACCTTCTAGTTTGTTTTATGTAAGAAATACTTGTGTGTTTTGTTTTATAAAACAATAATGTTGTATGTTTTGTAGACAGGACTAAAAGCAGAAGGCCCCAGGAGCATGTTAAGACTATAATCCTATTATAATAAACAACCTTTAGGTTTATGCAAGCAGTAATTCATGAATTATTAGATATTATTGTGAATGTTTATAATCCAAATTCAGACTTGTAATAGGACCGGAAAATTATTCTGCTGAGTTTGAACTGGTAGTTCTGTTATTCAGTGTGCACTTAGGATTTAAAAGTCAGAGAATCAGGGGAACTGTCAGGGAACTAGTTGTTAACATTTTTTAAGCTATATATATTCTCAGTTTTTAAAACAAAACACCACTATTTATTTATATGTTATTTGATAGGGGAAAGAATTTTGTTGGCCGTGGTTACCACCTTAAGTTGATAAGAGAAAAGAGCATTAGTATAAAGTGGAGATGGGGATAAGATAACTTTTGTTTAATCCTACTTTTTTTTTTTTACCATTAACCTGTTTACTTTTGAGTTTATTCTTCTGAGTTAGGAGGCTTGGTTAGTGTTTGTTGTTTTTATCTTTCCATATCAGTGACCTCCCATAGGTGATCTACCAGGAGAAGGGATTCCCCATTAGTAGTATATATGGACTATCCTCGAAAGCTGCAAAAAGTGATCAGGTATCTCTTTGAATAAGGAGGTTGTGAAATTGTTTTCTCAGTCTACAGCATGGATTTTGATGATTCAGGTGTGATCTCCACAAATTTTTCAAACCACAGTTTCTTAACCAGTTCACTGTGTCAGGGTGAGTTAAGTGTTGAGATACTGATCCCTTTAGATGTCTGGCAGTTCCTGAAGGTACAGTGCATCCAAGCCAGTGACTTTTGTCTTGACTTTAAAAAGGACTGGAAGCACTAATTTAGTTCACTAAACAGCTATTCTACCATTTTAAAATTCAAGGGGCTGCCAATCTTAAAATAATTTTGGCTTAAAGTTTAGAAAAGACCATTTTAAAATACCTCTTAGGCCCCAAGGTAATTCTCTTTGCCCATAACATTCAAGGGACATACTTTATAATGGAAGTTTCTGAGTGATTTAAGTTTGGACACTTGTGGAGGTATTCTATTTGTTTTTTAAAGTGTTATTATCAGACAAAACTAAAGTTAGTTTTTTTGTTTTTGTTTTTTTGAAACAGTCTCATTCTGTTTCCTTGGGTAAAGAGCTGTGGCATCATAGCTCACAGCAACTTCAAAATCTTGGGCTCAAAGATTTCTCTTGTTGGTTCAGCACCTATACTTGACATTGAGGCTAGCGAGTTCGAACCTGGCCTGGGCCAGCTAAACAACAAAGATAACTGCAACGAAAAAATAGCTGGGTGTTATGGCAGCTATTTTATTCCCAATTACTTGGGAGGCTGAGGCAAGAGAATCACTTAAGCCTAAGAGTTGGAGGTTGCTGTGAACTGTGACTCCACAGCACAGGGCAACATAGTGGGATGCTGCCTCAAAAAAAAAAAAAGTTACTTTTGCCTCAGTCTCCTGAGTAGCTGAGGCTACAGGAGTTTGTGTTTTTTTGTTGTTTGTTTTTACCTTTTTTACCATGCCCAGCTAGGTTTTTTTTTCTATTTTTAAGTGAGACAAGATCTCACTCTTGCTCAAGCTGGTCTCAAGCTCCTGAGCTCAAGCATTCCACCTACCTCAGCCTCTCAGAGTGCTAGGATTACAGGCCTGAGCCAGCCATCTCATCCAGACCTAAAGTTAGTTTTTGTAAAACAGTTGTCTTCACTTGACTTACTCTGAATGCTACTGTATCTTTTCCAAAGCGGAGGTTTCATTAATTGTTCAGCAAGCTTGGGCCTCATGCTGGATCTTGAATTTGAACCCAGGATACATTGTTTTCCTTTAGGAAAGAAAGTCCCCCTCCACACCCACCCCCAGAAAAAAAGGCAGCCAAGGCAGAGTGGGTCATGCCTGTAATCCTAGCACTCTGGGAAGTGGAGGCAGGTGGATCATTTGAGCTGAAGAGACCCGCCTGAGCAAGACCCCATCTCTAAAAATAGCCAAAGTCGGGCTTTGTTGTGGGCACCTGTAGTCCCAGCAGCTCAGGAGGCTGAAGCAAGAGAATTGCTTAAGCCCAAGAGTTTGAGGTTGCTATGCCCTATTATGATGCCAGGGCATTCTACCAAGAGCAGCAAAGTGAGACTGTTGGCAAAAAAAAAAAAAAAAAAAAGAAGAAGAAGAAGAAGAAAGAAACAGACAAACAAAAGAATGGGATATGCTTACTTGAGGAGTTTGTAATTATGTATACACAATTATATTTGCATAATAATTACATATAATTATTATGTAAATAATCAAGTTAACCTTTTAAAATGAGTCTTTACAGTGTTAACAATTTACATTTCCTGTTTGTCTAACTCAGCAGTTATTAATTTTGCTGGGGTTTACAGATTCCTCAGAGCCAGTAGTAAATTTTTTCTTCAGAAAATATACATGCTTCTTTGTATACATTTTAAAGGAGTTCATGGTTCTGATCTTATTGATGAACTCTTTATTTTCAGTGCCACAGTTTATGTATATACATATATTTTTTTTAATTATTATTATTTTTGAGACAGTATCTCAAGCTATCACCCTGGGTAGAGTGTCACGGCATCATAAATCACAGCAACCTCCAACTCTTGGGTTCAAGTGATCCTCTTGCATCAGTTTTTCTATTTTTAGTATAGATGGTGTCTCGTTTTTGCTCAGGTTGGTCTTGACCCTAGTGCTCTCCCAGAGTGCTAGAATTATAGATGTTAGTCACTGTGTGCAGCTTCTGTATATATCTAAATGATAATTTCCCCTTTTCTTTTTTCTTTCTTTTTTTTTTTTTAAGACAGTCTCCCTTTGGTGCCCTGACTAGAGTGCATGGCTCACAACTTCCATCTCTTGGGCTCAAGCGATCCTCTTGCCTTAGTTTTTCTATTTTTAGTAGAGATGGGGGTCTTGCTTGCTTTTGCTCAGGTTGGTCTTGTGAGCTCAACAATCCACCTGCCTTGGCCTACCAGAGTACCTGGCCTCCCCTTTTCATTATTTCTTATTTGTTTACTTATTTATAGGATAGAGCAGGAAATGATGGCTCAAATGCTTTCAGAACTCAAGCTAGTAAGATAAGGGAGTAGAATCGTCCAGGTTTTCATATAGTATCTCCATGTGGGATATTTTAAAAGAACCTATTGTTGGATACTCAGTTTTAGCAGCTGGTTTTTGTCAGTGCTTGAATGAAGAATCATTGTTATCAAACCGATACACCTTCTTGCCTTCTCTCTTTTCTTTCCTTTGAGAAACTGAACATTTTAAATGGCAACTGTCATTTAAAAAAATAATTGTTATAAAAAATTGCTAATATTTAATTTAGCTTAACAACCTGATTCACTTTTTTATTTTTATTTTATTTTATTATTTTGGGGGGGTAGGGTTTTTGGGGTTTTTTTTGTTGTTGTTTGTTTTTTGGTGGAGACAGAGTCTGACTGTATCGCCCTTGGTAGAGTGCTGTGGAGTCACAGCTCACAGCAACCTCCAGCTCCTGGACTCAAAAGCAATTCTCCTGCCTCAGCCTCCCAGGTAGCTGGGACTACAGGCGCCCGCCACAGTGCCCAGTTAATTTTTGATGCAGTTTGGCTGGAGCCGGGTTTGAACCCGCAGCCCTCGGTATATGGGGTCGGCGCCCTACTCACTGAGCCACAGGCGCCACCCTGATTCACTTTTTTAAAGTGTGAAAATCTTATGCCATAGCAACATTATTCATAATAGCCAAAAAGTAGCCACAATCCAAATATCCATCAGCTAATGAATCGATAAACAAAATGTGGTATATGCCTACAGTGGATTCAACCATAAAAAGGAGTAGACTACATAAAAAGGAGTAGACTACTGATACATGCTATAGCTGGATAAACCTTGGAAACGTTATGTTCAGTGAAAGAAACCAGACACAAAAGACCACATATTGCACAATTCCATTTATGTGAGGTATCCAGAGAAACAGAAAGCAATGGTAGGGGCAGAGTATTGGGAGTCTCTTCTCTGGGGAAATTTCTTCATGGGGTAATGGAAATGTTCGGGAATCAGATAGTGGTGATGGTTGCCTGACATTACAAATACACTAAAAACCACCTAATTATACTCTGAAATTGTGAATCTTATGTGGATTTTATCTCAATTTAAAAAAATGCTGGCTCGGCGCCTGTGGCTCAACGGGCTACGGTGCCCCCCACATACACCTAAGCTGGAGGGTTCAAATCCAACCCGGGCCAGCCAAACAACAATGACGGCTGCAACCAAAGAATGGCCGGGTGTTGTGGCGGGCACCTATATTCCTAGCTACTTGGGAGGCGGAGGCAGGAGACTCGCTTGAACCCAGGAATTGGAGGTTGCTGTGAGCTGTGATGCTACAGCACTCTATCCAGGGTGACAGCTTGAGGCTCTGTCTAAAAAAAAAAAAAAATGCTGTGGGGTGGTGCCTGTAGTTCAGTGAGTAGACCGCCGGCTCCATATACTGAGGGTGGCAGGTTCAAATTCAGCCCCCAGCCAAAATGCAACAAAAAAATAGCCGGGCATGGGCGCTTTTAGTCCCAGCTACTCAGGAGGTTGAGGCAAGAGAATCGCCTGAAGCCCAAGAGCTGGAGGTTGATGTGAGCTGTGATGCTACAGCACTCTACCGAGGGCGACAAAATGAAACTCTATCTCTTAAAAAAATAAACAACAAAAAAAGCCTGTGGGCACCAAATAAGAGAGAAATGTATACATGTAGTCACTCACATACACAGAGTTTCCGTTTTGTCTGTGGGTGATACAATCCAGGACACCTAGTAAGTTGCACATAGTACAATGTGTCAGACCCAATTGCCATTGGTTGGAACACATTTTCTGTTCCTGTCTTCCACCCACAAATTTTATGCCTTTTCCTTTTTAACTGAGCGTTTGTCACATGCTGTTGCCATAACTTTTGCGGTGTGAGGTGCAACAGCAAAACTGGCATGAATTTCTTTCTTCACCATTAAACAGAAGATTCGTTCTTATCGTAGATCTTAGCAACCTCGACAAAAGTCCCCCCCCCCCCCCATTAAATCAGGAACTTTCTCCTTTTCACTTAAAGGAAGTACTACTATGTGGCTTTCCTTTGGCATATACAAATTGCCAACATCACTACTCTTGTTCTTTGGGGCTATTCTTGAGTGAAATAAGGGTTACTTGAATGCAAGCACTGCAATACAGCAACAGTCTCATCACTGAGAGGGCTACTAAGTGACTAGTAGGTGGGTAGCGTATACTCCAGATAAGGGGATAATTATGTTCCCAGGGTGGGACATCACTAGGTGGTGTGAGATTTCATCATACTACTCAAGTACAGTTTAAAACAATGATTCTCAACCTTCCTAATGCTGCAGCCCTTTAATAGAGTTTCTGTGGGTCGCGACCCACAGGTTGAGAACCACTGGTTTAAAACTTAATGGTTTCTGAAACATGTAATATTTTCAGACCACAGCAATAATTGAAACTATGGATGGCCAGAGGTCTACTAGATGTGTTTTTTGCACACCAGTTCACAGTCTTTGCAATAGAACAAATGAATAGACTGAATCTAGACAGAACTATTTTCACATCACTACCTCTCTGTGATATTACTATAATTAATAGTTATATTAATTATAACTATTATTATATAGTTTCACCATCTGCAAAATGGGAAGGACTTCATGTTTAAAAATAGGTATAGGCAGTGCCCATACTACTACTCAGTGAGTAGGGTGCCGGCCACATAAACCAAGGGTGGTGGGTTCAAGCCTGGGCCGGGCCTGCTAAACAACAATAACAACTCCAACCAAAAAAAAAAAAAAAAATAGCCAGCTGCTTAGGAGGCTGAGGCAAGAGAATCACTTAAGCCCAGGAGTTTGAGGTTGCTGTAAGCTGTGACACCAGGGCACTCTAGCAGCAGTGACATGGTGAGATTCTTGTCTCAAAAAAAAAAAAAAGAAAGTTTGGGTGGCGCCTGTGGCTCAGAGAAATAGGGCGCTGGCCCCATATACCGGAGGTGGTGGGTTCAACCCAGCCCAGGCCAAAAACTGGAAGGAAAAAAAAAGCTTATGGCTCCAAGAAATATTGACAGAACATCTCTTTGGGAGGTGATACTATGAAACCATTTTACATCTGGTGTAGTCGTGGATGCAGTGACATTTACAGGTATGATTGAAGCACCTTTTTTGGAGACAGATTCTCTGTTGCCCTAGGTAGAGTGCTGTGGTCATAGCTCACAGTTGAGGAATCTTCTTGCCTCAGCCTCCCGAGTAACTGGGACTACAGGCTCTTGCCACGATGCCCGACTAATTTTTCTGTATTTAATAGAGACAGAGTCTCACTCCTCTTGCTTGGGTTGGTTTTGAACTCTTGAGCTTAAGGGATCCTCCTGTCCTGGTTTCCTGGAGTGCTAGGATTACAGGTGTGAGTCACCGCACTTGGATTGAAGCATATTTTTAAATTAGCTGCAGATCAAATATCCATCTTACAGCCAAATACATTTTACAGAAAGCCATAGTTTTCTCAGTTTTGAATAGGAGTGGGCCTATATGCAGGCACGGTTGGTTTTTGCCAAAATATTGTCTGTTACTGTCTTGCTATTCGGTTCATCAAATATTTATGGAACATTTCACCATTGTAGTCACTGTGATAAACACAGGACAGACCAAGAGGAGACATAAGTCAACTTCCAAAGTACTTAAAAAAGTACTTGAAAGGTTTTAAAAATAGTAAAATACACAAAAAGACATTAGGATAGAACAGAGATTAAAATACTGTTAGAATTTATTGGTTATGGGAGTATTCAGGAGTTTCATATTCACTGTCATAAAATTGCTCATTGATCTATGGTGATACATCCTTTTCCATTCCTTTTTTTTTTTTTTTTTTTTTTGAGATAGAGTCTTTATTGCTCAGGCTAGAGTGCCATAGCCTTAGCCTCCTGAGTAGCTGGGACTACAAGTGCATGCACCGTAACTGACTAATTTTTCTATTTTTAGTAGAGATGGGGTCTCACTTTGTTTGGACTGGTCTTGAATTCCTGACCTCTAGTGATCCTCCCACCTTGGCCTCCCAGAGTGTTAGGAATACAAGTGTGAGCTGCCAAGCCTGTCTCCTAATTTCTTTTTATCAGTCATTCTGATGTGTTTTCTTTTTAATCAGTTTCATAAGTCTTTTCAAAGAAATCAGTTATCTTTGTCGATTCTCTCCTTTATGTTTCTGTGTTTCCTATTTCTTTAATTTTTGCTTTTATTTCTACTTTGGGTTTGTTTCTGTTTTAAAATTTATTGAGATGTATGTAAATTTTTAACTTTTCTAAAATATGTACATAAGTTTATAAATTTCTAAGTCCTGCATTAACTGTGTCATACATGCTTTGAAATGTAATATTTTTACTAACAACCTGTTTGTGTCCTTTTTTTTAAATTTATAATTGACACATAATTGTACATATTTATGAGATCTGGTATGATACATCAATTGTGTATACACATAGTTTATATGTCCTATGTTTTAGATACGTGATCCCCAACCTTTTTGGCACTAGGGACTGGTTTCGCGGGGAGGGTAGTTTCAGCATGATTCAAGGGCATTGTTGTGTACTTTATTTTTATTATTATTACATTGTAATATATAATGAATTAACTATACAAGTCACCATAATGCAGAATGAATAGGAGCTTTGACCTTGTTTTCCTGCAACTGGACAGTCCCATCTGGGGTGATAGGATATGGTGACATGTGAAGTATGTTGCTTATGTCCAGTTAACTCGGTAATCTTGTTTTGGTTCCTGTTACTGCAGAAAACCCTACTTACACAAAGGTAGAATGTTGGAAATGAACACAGGCTTTTCAAAACTTCTGTGGCAATCTCAGGATATTCTTCTTTGGCTTTATTTCAGAAGGTATGGAGATTTGAAGTTGTCCTAGACATATTTTTAAGGCCATCATCATTTACAGTCTCAAGCAGTTGATCCTCTTCTAGTACAGGGCAAGTTGATTCACCTTCCTTATTCACAAATTGGTCATAGATCCATTCCTTTCCCCTTTAGGGATCTTTCGTGATTGGGAAGTAATCAAACTCTTTCAAAAGCTGAGATAGGTGATCAGGTGCCAGCTGTAAGAAAGAAGCCCCTGGCTCAGTCTCTTTAAAAATCTCTGCTATAATGTTTGAAACATGCCAAAAATCCTAATGTTCACGAATCACCCGGTAATTCCAGTTTGACTTTGAATGCTGCTTTATCTACCATTTTGAACACAGTTGTCATTCTCCCCTGAAGTGACAGATTGAGTTCATTGAACAGGTTGAATACGTCATGCAAGTAAGTATGTTTTGCTACTCATTCTGTGTCACTAAAATGTGCTGCCTGTGGTAACGTTTTCTATAAGAAATCTTATAACTCAAAAACTGGCCAGTGATCTGCCTTTGTTTGTTTGTTTGTTTTTGGCCCAGCTAGGTTTTCTATTTTTACTGGAGATGGGGTTTTGCTGTTGCTCAGGCTGGTCTCAAACTCCTGAGCTCAAGGGATCCTCCTTCCTTGCCCTCCCAGAAAGCTAGTGATGTACCTTTAGAAAGCCATTTCCCTTCTGTATATCAGAGATGATGTATGTGCTCTGTGCCTGTCTTCTCACAGTGCTGGGTGAACAGATGTGAGTTAAGATGTACTTTAATGTGGTTGATTATTTTATTTTCTTTCTTTTTTTTTTTTTTTGAGATGGAGTCTCACTTTTTTGCCCTCAGTAGAGTGTTGTGGCATCACAGCTCACAGCAACCTGAAACTCGAGAGCTCAAACGATTCTCTTGACTCCCAAGTTGCTGGGACTACAGGTGCCCACCACAATACCCAGCTATTTTTAGAGATGAGGTCTCGCTATGGCTCAGTCTGGTCTCGAACCTGTGAGCTCAGGTATTCCACCTGCCTTTGCCTCCCAGAGTGCTAAGATTACAGTCCTGAGCCATGGTGCCCGGCCACTGGTTGGTAATTTTAATCATATCCTGCAAAACATTTTTCAGATGGCCAGCATTTCTCTGTGGATGGCACAGTGGGTAGACTCCCATTGAGAAGATGTCCAGAAGATATCCATTGTATCCATGCATATTCCAAGACAAAATGACCAGTTTAGTTTTCCTGATATGCAGTCATTCAAAGACTTGAATAGTCTTGCAGCTGTTGTGTTGGTTGGCAACAAAAGGACATGTAACCTACCCTCTTGAATATTCTCCTGAGAGATATGTTGCACAAAAGCAAGCATTGTTGCCTTGTCAACATTGGGAGACTTGTCCACCTGGACTCTTTGATCCTCTGTTATTTCATGAATTCATCTAGTTATGGAGGAAAATGTGCCACCTTTTGAATTACCACATCTCCTAAAAGTTCAAGGCAAATGTTCTTAGCTTAAGGATGCAGTTAACCTCTAAGAATGATGCTTTCAGTGCAGACACATTTGATGAAGTGGTTGCCTTCAGGAACTGCTTTTCTTCTTCTTCTTTTTTTTTTTTTTTGAGATAGAGTCTCACTATGTCGCCCTGGGTAGAATGCCAGTGCCGTGGCATCACAGCTCACAGCAACCTCAAACTCGTGGGCTTAAGCAATTCTCTTGCCTCAGCCTCCCAAGTAGCTGGGGCTGCAGGGGCCCACCACAATGTCCAGCTATATTTTTTGTTGTTGTTGCAGTTGTCATTGTTTTTTAGCTGGCCCAGGCGGGTTTGAACCCATCACCCTTGTTGTATGTGGCCAGCACCCTACCCACTAAGCTATGGGCACTGCCGTGCTTTTTCTTTTAAACAATAAGATTTGTCTGTTCATGCAGGGCGCCTGGTCTCCATGTGGCAAAGCAGGGGTAAAGGTTTCTTGGCTTTCTTGGATAGCTGGTCGCCACACATTATACAAAGCAGGCTTACAGAATGTGAGGTACCTGTTACGATGAACCCGTAATTTAAGTAGGAGTCATGGTATTTTCTTTTAAATGTAGCTTTCATTTTGGTGGCAGTCTTGGAGTTGTCTTCTGTCTTGTTGGGTCTTTCCCCCTTTTTAGAAAAGCTTTCCAGCAATTTTTGTTTTTTACTCATTTTTGTCAAGGTGAGCTTGTGGGCTTACCAAAACTGTAACTGAGACAAGTGCACAGGGCAGGGAAAGAGATGTGAACAGAAGTGGCAAATAAAATAATAGGGGGGCCACATGCAAGCGTCAGATTCTGACTTAAATCTTGCCACCAAATGTATCTGTACAGTTAAAGTACATCAACTCATTTGCCACTGTATAACCTGCCACCAGATGTAGCTTAATTGTCACTTGTCACTCACTGATAGGATTTTTATGAGTCTGCAAGCAGTTGATTTATTGTGCAGTTAAAACCTCTGCTAATGATAATCTGTATTTGCAGTTGCTCCCTGGTGCTAGCATCACTGCCTTACGTCCACCTCAGATCATCAGGCATTAGATGTCCATAAGTGGTGTACAGCCTAGATTCCTCAAATTCACAGTTTACAGTAGGATATGTGCTCCTATGAGAATTTATTACCATGGCTGATATACAGGAGTTACACTTCAGGCATTGATGCAAGTACTGGGGAGTGGCTGTAAATATAGATGAAGCCTCACTGGTTGTCAGCTCGCCTCCCGCAGTGTGGCACAGTTCCTAACAGGCCCCAGACTAGTAAATCCATTGCCCAGGGTTTGGGGACTGTAGTTAGATGTATCTCTTTTAGACAGCGTATGATAGGATTTTTTTTCCCCTTTAATTTCATTTTTCTAAATACGTAGTAAAATTAACTCCTTTTCATGTGCACTGTTTGATGAATTTTAATAACACATGGTTTAAGTAACCACCATCACAACCAGGAACCTAAACAATTATATCATCTTCCATGTTACCCTTGGTAACACACCCACCTTTCTACCTCTCATCTTTGGCAGCCACCATTCTGTGCTTCATTGCTATAGATTATCTTTTCAAGAATGTTATATGAATGGAACCAAACATTGGTATTTTGAAACTAGCTTCTTTCATTCAGCGTGTTATCTCTGAGATTCATCAAATTAGGGTGTAAAAAAAGTTCCTTTAGTAGTTCCTTATTGCTGAGTAGTATTCCACTTACAGATGGACCATAGTTTTTTACCCATTCACTTCTTGAAGGACATTTTGTTTTCTATTCTTTGGGAATAACAAATAGAACTGCCATAAACATATGTGGATAGGCTTTTGTGAACTTCAGTTTCCTCTTGGTTAAATACCTATGAGTGGAATTTCTGGGTCGTATGAAAATAAGTTTAACTTTATAAGAAGCTACTAAATCTTTTTCTAGAATGGCTTTACACTACTGTTTTGCTTTCATGCCAGCAATGTTTAAGAGTTTCAATTAGCAGTGGCTCATGGCTATAATCCTAGCACTGCGAGAGCCTGAGGAGGGTTGATTGCTTGAGATCAGGAGTTTGAGACCAGCCTGAGCAAGAGTGAGACCCTATCTCTCCTAAAAATAGAAAAACTGGGCTTGGTGCCTGTAGCTCAATGGCTAGGGCACCAGCCACATACACTGATGCTGGTGGGTTTGACCCCAGCCTGGGCCTGCCAGGCAACAGTGACAACTGCAACCAAAAAAAAAAAAAAAAAAAAATAGCTGGGCATCGTAGTCCCAGTTGCTTGGGAGGCTGAAGCAAGAGCATCGCTTAACCCAAGAGTTGGAGGTTGCTGTGAGCTGTGATGCTAGGGCACTTTACCCAGGACAACATAGTGAGACACTGTCTCAAAAAAAAAAAAAGAAAAAGAAAGAAAGAAAAGAAAAACTGATGCAAGAGGATCACTTGAGCCCAGGAATTTTGAGATTACTATGAGCTGTGACAATGACATGGCACTCTATCCATGGCCACAGAGTGAGACTGTGTCACAAAAAAAGTTTCAGTTGCTCCTCCTCCTCCGTTCTAGTACCTGGTATTGTCAGTATTTAACTTGTAATATTGAAATGATTTTAGATTTATAGAAGAGTTATTACAAAATCTTTTATACACCTTTCACCCAGCTTCCCCTAATGTTAACTAATGCTCTTGGTTTTCTTCATCAAAACTAAGAAATTAGCGTTGGTATAATACTGTTGATTAAGCTACAGACTTTATTTATATTGTACCAATTATATCCTTATTCTGTTCAAGGATACAACTCAGGATACTGTGTTGCATTTAGTCATCTCCTTAATACTCTCCAGTCTGACAGTTTCTCAGTTTTTCCTTGATTTTTAAGACATAAGAACTTCTGGTGAAAATTGGTAAGATACTTTATATCATAGGTATACTTTATATCACATTTTATCAGAGAAATAAGATGTCTTTTTTTTTTTTTTTTGGTGGAGACAGAGTCTCACTCTATCGCACTCGGTGGAGTGCTGTGGAGTCACAGCTCACAGCAACCTCCAGCTCTTGGGCTCAAGCGATTCTCCTGCCTCAGCCTCCCGAGTAGCTGGGACTACAGGCGCCCACCACAGCGCCCGGCTAATTTTTGATGCAGTTTGGCC